>JABAJS010007679.1:0-41731 GCA_018221635.1 Tephrocybe sp. 10521TJB
TATATGCCTATCATCGAACTAGTGATCTGATAGGAGTTGCAGATCAGCCTACGTTCTGTGATGAATTGTTCGACGTACTCCTAGAACCCTAGCATGCCGTTGGAATCGTCGGACATAGAATCGTTGTAGTAATCGTCGGACACACCATCGTAATAATCTTCGTCGTACATCATGTATGGCTCATCCTCGTCCTCTGAATAGCGGGATTCCCCATCCCATTCAACGCGTACGGCAATCTCCTGCAACGCTTCGACATCTTCTTCAAGATGCCGACGAGACCCCGCTTTTTCCTCATCCACAAGCATTCCGTGAGATTCTGCGCGACGGAGTGGAGACCCACAGATACCGCCTCTGTGGTGCTAGAAATGGGTTCATCGAACACCCATCTAGTGAGCACGAGCTCTTCGAGTGCTAAGAATTTTGTCAGAGGGTGGTTGTTCAGAGAAGTTGCACATCCAGTGGACAATGCTTGTAGAAACCCGCCGGCGTAGGCATGATCGATTTCAATTTTCCTTAAGTATTTGAGGTCGCCGAATACAGTTGCCCAAAAGGAAGAGGATAGTTTTGTGTCGGACACAAATAAGGATTTTATATACTGCACCGGCAGTGGCTTCAGCATGCTCTCGAAGATTTGCGATACGAGTTCTTCGCCAACGATGGAACCCAGGAGAAAAATATCGAGGTCAATGGGTGAGATGAAGTCATCTGACATCTTGGCTTCGATCGTATTGTGTCTGATGTTAATTCGAGCTATGGCTGCAGGTAATCTATCCCCAAGTCGCGTTGCTAGAGTGTGCAATGGAAGAGAGTCGGCTTCGGTAAAATGAGGTTGGTTCAAATTTGGTAAGCACGTTAACTTGATACGACAGTTCCGAGGGTAGGTGATGAAACCTGACATAAGGACACAAGTCGTAAGATTGGACCGGATTACAAGGTTTCGTAGTTGGGGGAGATTAGCTGTTGGTATAGACAAGGCGGGGGCACTCTCTTCGCATGAACCATGATAGGTGAGGCTTTCAAGGAAAGGCATCCTGGTTAGCGCGGAAAGAATGTCGTAAACAGGTTGCTTCTGGGCATCCGGATCGCAGTGGACATTTAGCGTTCTGAGAGTGTAGAAGGAGGATGCCTTCCAATCGAGGGTGCAACGTGACATTGAAAGGCTCGTCAGACATGGACACACACTGGCGAAGAGGCTCGAGAGCCGGGCATTCACGTTCGCATTGAGCTCGATGTTACAGGTCTCGAGTAGAGGTGCTGGATGTCCAAGTAATTCCAACACGGCTCGAGAACGTGCCTCATCCTGAAGCTGGAGTTGTAGGTGTTTTATGCGCTGAAGCTGTTTTAAAATGTCTTCAAGGACTTCAATACCTACTTTGGAATCCTTTCTACTCCAACTCCGCAACGAGTGGACTGTGTCGATAGCAAGAGGAACCGACCTCGAGCGGTGTAACATCTCCTGTGCTAATTCCGGACTTTTTATCGAAATACAATTCCAGATGCTTGGGTGCTCCAATGCAACTTGACGCCAATGGCGGCACACGTGTGTGACAGAAAGCCAGTGGAACGTCGAGCCGCGAAATTGTTGTACGTGTTTGAATACGGAGGCAAGGATTTCGCTTGGGAGGCGAGATATGAGGCTCAGTTCATTGTAACGCTGTTTCCAGCTTCGAGTAACTTCTTTTGACGCAAGAATCTCCTGTTGAATGTGCACATAACCTGCTTCTCGCTCCGTAACACTGCTGAACGCGGTCACTTGATCAATTCCTAAGGGGTTGACCTGTGTTGATCCCAACGAGACCCTTTGTTATAAGTGGGACACAAGCACCTTGCATACGTGGGGGACGACAAACTCAGCCTGAGCGAGCGGATAAGATGAATTGCTTGGAATTGGAATCAAATCCAGCTTGTCTACATTGCTTGTGGGGCTTGTGAACATTTGATTTTCCACGTGACTGTCGGTGTTTGCCGAAAGTTACGATTTCGGTCATAGACTCGAGTGTCCGCAACGCCATCCGACAAAATCCCTCAAGGTGAGCCCAAATCCATGCTCCTCCACGCCGTAAAAGTCTCCTATCGCACCCGTACGACCATTGGCATTCTGGAGATACGCTATTTGGCCGATTTGGTGGAATTATGGGCTGGATGGTGTTGGTGCGACATGGATGACACCCTGGCGTGGAAATTTGCCCAAACTTGTTATTTCTCGACTGACTGACTTTCTCTCTTCCGTCTCTTTCGAACTGCATAGATGGTACGTGGTTGATTTGATTTCAAAAACGCTGTTTTTCCCTGACCGGAAATCATGAGTGTAGAAGGTTGAAATCGACTCCTTCTCCGGCTATCGCATCTACCCCAGCAAGGGCAAGCTCTTTGTCCGCGGCGACAGCAAAGTGCGCCCCACGTTCCCGCCGACTGCCTTTCACCTCCTAACCTGCATTTTTATCGCAGGTCTTCCGTTTCGCCGGCTCCAAAAATGCTTCGCTCTTCCTCCAGCGCAAGAACCCCCGCAAGATCGCCTGGACACAGGTCTACCGCCGCATGCACAAGAAGGGTATCACTGAGGAGGTCGCCAAGAAGCGCTCGCGCAGGACCGTGAAGCACCAGCGTGGCATTGTCGGTGCCGATCTCGCTGCCATCGCTGCCAAGCGCAACCAGACCGCTGCCGTCCGCTCCCAGCAACGGCTCGCCGCCATCTCGAAGGCGAAGACTGAGAAGAAGGAGAAGGAGGTGAAGAAGGCCAAAGTGAGTTTTCTTTATCGCCTCTCAATGCAGTGCATGTTTTGATGTCCCGTGTAGCCTGCTACCCGCACTGCACCCTCTGCACCCAAGGTGTCGAAACAACAGATGAAGGGTGGCAAGGGCGGACGATGAGTGTGAGGCCAGGGCTGGATGACTCGAGATATGTTGTATGGTTATGCATTCCACACAAAATTTATGTGATACCATGCATGCCGGCGTTCCTGTACAATGCCCAGATCGCATAGATGTGCGGACGCATGGCAGATTTAGAACCGCATTAAATATGAATTTGTGAGATGGATTGTTGCTGTCCATTTCTGTGTCATTGTGTCGAGGATGACCACGCTTAGCGTGACACAGAACCTTGAACTGTCTTTGAAAATTGACACACTGTCTACCGACTAAATTATTGACGCAACTTCTCGAGCTGAAAACTAGGTATTTACATTAGAAAAAATGTCCTTGTCCGTGAATCATGGTTGTGTATGATGTCCAAGAAAATACTAATAATGGTTGCAGTATTGGTCCAATGTCTAGCTGTCTCCGTCTACCAGAGGGGAGATACTATTTATTCAAAGCTTGGGAGAGTGAGCGCGCACAGGGGTATAGCGCGCCTATAAAACTCATGAGCGCAATGTTGCAAAAAAAAACTAGCACATACCATCTCGTTCTCCTTCTTCTCATATCCGCACTTTTGGTAGAAGGCTATTAACGAGTCAAGTCAGTCCTAGGCACACCAAACGGATGAAACACTCACGTATATTCTTATCGCTACAGTTCAAAATTGTCTTGTACGCGCCGCTGTTCTCGCTGATATACGTCAACGCCTGGATGATCCTCAAACCCAGCTTCTTGCCCTGCTGCTTCTCGTCCACAGCAATATCTTCAATGTGTCCGACACAGCTGATGCCACGCTGGAATTTGCGCTCAAGGAACACGGTTCCAACACCGACAATCTGGTCAGAGGCCTTGTCGATGATGACGACTGAGTAGTACGCGTTCCCTGAAGCACGGAGGAACTCAAAATGGGCGCGCCAGGCGGCCTCGCCTGGGTCAGGTGCTGAGGTGAGCACAGAAAGCACTTGAAGGTGACCGCGCCGGTGGTCTGAGGATGCAAGAGGGCGAATCTGTGGGCGTGAAAGTTAAAGGGGCTCGCTATAAAACGACCTTTGAAAACATACATGGACATCGGGATGCATGGCATTCTTGACCTCGAGCGAGATGAGACCCGACGGGAACAACAGGTCGAGAGCCTCGTCAGGTGTGAATACCGAGGAAGTTGTTGGAGCGGCCATTGGAATTAACGATAGCGTAGAAGAAGAGAAAGAATGGATATCCTTGAAGTTGTTAAGAAAGAGACTCAGTGAGATTTGTCTGAAGGTGCAAGTGAAGGCGAGGATGGAGGAACGTGGACGGAATCAAGTTGAACGTTTGTCTCGATCATTTTGAATGTCCTGCGGCAGTGCTCCCACCATCACAACCACCTGTAACATCAGGTTCACCGTCGACCGTCATCAGAGAAAGCGCCTACAGTGTTTCATGCGTTACACAGCGCTCAGGTCAAGCGAATCGCACTCATATCTTCTGCCTTATAATGACTGGACCACGGGAACGATTATGCCACATTGACATCAGCCCGGCGGATTGTTCGGACCAATCTCAAACCAGATGGGTCGTTGCCAAGTGCTTTTCTCCTACTGGGAAATCTCTGTGTTCCTTTGCTTTACAAACCTTTGAATAGCGACCTCGACATTGTGTTCAATACAAGCTGAATAAAGGGGTCTAACTTGCGACTCAGATTTATTGTCTGTTCTTATTCTTGCCATCGTCATTCCTTGTCTCAGGTTGTACTTATCACAGTTCACCATGCTTCAAACTCTAGATAATTCACGGATACTGCTGGGATACTGCGCCTTTCCACTTCAACTAAGTCGGACGTTCGATGAATCAAGCACCCTCTTCGTAGTATTTCGCTCCGCAGGCCCTTTCCTTGTTGTGGAAAATTGTGGTGGCTCACATACATGAACCTTGTGTTACCCTTTGCCTTTTATATTCAGCTTGGCGCTTAAATAGAATGGGATGGTTACTCTACCGTTGTTGTGACTGGGGCCCTTGCCATCGTGCCTTGGTACGGCAACGCAGTATGTGACAATTTGTTCTCATTTGTTCTCATTTCTATGCACTGTGATAAAATGTTGTTGTCTCTTAGTGGCGAAGGCTGGTACAGATTGTGTATCGTTCTTCTCTCCCTTCTCCTTATACATCAAGGTTGTCTTCTATCATCAAAGGGCAGTGCGTACATGCCACATCACCCTTCATTCCTTTAAAAAGGCCACCCCAGTAGCTACATCAAGCCGGCCCTTTCTCGACATCCACCACCCAGTTTTGCTTCAATACCTTCCTTCCGTCATGCTTAGTCTTAGCGCCGGGTCTACCTGTGAAATATGTAAAGAACTTTTCGGTGGTGGTTTCAAAGCAGCATCAGCCATTGTCTGCGGTCATGTATTTTGTTGCGGGTATGTATTGCGCAGTTCAAAACTCACCGTATACTGATTAAACATGTGTTGAAAGCTGTCTCGATAAAATGAGATTTGAGCCGCCATCGAGCCGCCATCCCGACCCGAACTACAGACCATGCCCAATGTGCTACAACGTGTTCGATGTCAGGGTACATTACCCGCTTCGCATTGATCTCGACAATTCCTTTTTAACGCCATTAGCTATACCGCGACCTTTGATAATCGAACGCTATGCGCAAACCCTGATCCGAGAGCTTGCCAATATTGTCGACAATGGTGCATCTGAAGATGTCTTGCAATTGTGGTTGTCGGATACGATGGCATTCTTCGAACTGCAATTTGAAAGTGAACCCTCAAAAGTACGGCGACCTCTGTTCACTGCGATTTACGTCTACCTCACGAGTTTTTCGTAGTTTCTTGAGCTCCAGACTATTTACAGGCTTATATATCAGTGGTACAATACGAAATTGGCTCAGAAGGCGGGAGTAGAGGTCCAAGTGACGGATCTTGAGGCTCGTGTAGCAAATTTGGAAATTTTAGCAACAGCAGGTAATGTTGAAATCGAACAACAGCGGCCTAAAACGGACACCCACTCCCTCCATCATCATCCTCGCCAAGCTGCTCCACAACCTCGCTACGCTAAACCTACGAGACAAGATGAACACATTATGACAGATGCATGCCTATCGCCGCTCCTCGTTTCTCCCCCAACTCTTCCCAGCCAGCGTTCTAACTTACCTCCAAATGCCGAGGTCTCATTGACAGTTCCCCTCGACTCCGGCAGTAATCACGGTAGTAATCGCGACCTCTCTTCTTTTTCCGGTCAAGCTCCTTACAGCAATGATGATGCATGGATCCCGAGATTGTTGTCTCAAAATGTCCTTGGGATTTCTGTAAGACCAGAGGGTCATGGATCGACACCTACGCCTGGACGTATACCTGTTGCGGCGACAGATTTTCGGGTGACGCGCGACATTATTAACCCTACATTACAGGATCCTGTAGTAATAGCGTCAACGCTAGAGTCATCTTCACCACATGGTGTAACTCAATCGATGCCTACACCGCACCGCGACTCAAGCAACTCGATGGAAAACCCGAGGACCAGGCCAGACTTTCAAGATCTTCCTGCTCCTTCCAATTCTGCTCCTCTTGCTACGCCAGAGCTGTTTTTCGCATCTCATCTTGGTCAAGAGGCTGAGATTCAAGGCGACAATGCTGGCGAGAGGCTTCCTCATTCTAACGGAGACACTAACAGCAACAACCTATTGTTTCCGCCCTTGGACCGGGCACCATCCCCAGGTCCCTATCAGCCCGTTTCTGCCGTGGGATGCCGTCCCATATATGCTCCTTGCCCCAAGCACAATTGGGATCACCCTGCGACTGTTTCCTTTCCAGAAGGTTCTCGAGCAGCGTTGCCGAATAATGATCCAAAACGGTCTGCGATACACAATCATCTAAGTCGGTTGCAACAGAGCTATTCACACGGTGTTGATTACGACAGAGACTATCGCTACAGTGGCTACGCTACTTCCAATATCTACCCGAACGACGTAGCCATGAACCTGCCTTGGCATTTTCCCGGCTCATCCTCAAACAATCGCCAGCCGCTTCCTGTGGACGGAACTACGCCCTTCGCTGAGCCTAAGCCTACAGGCGTGCACAATCACATCGAGCCTCCGCATCTGTGGAAGAACTCGCGCAACCTATATGAACAACCTCAACGTGTCCTTCCTTCGACTGATAACAGCATGACACCCATCGCCTCTATCACTGACACGTTTGGATATGCTCCGCCTCAGCCTACACCAGCAATGTTAGTTGCATCTCGTGTAGTTCGTGAGCTAGATCAGTTACACGCAGTTCCTCGAGGTTGACGACAACCAGTCCCTGAACTCTTCTGCAATTGCCTCCTCTCTCTCAAAGTTCTGCTCGCGTAAATGGGCCTGGTGTCTATCACATTGGTGTCCATCTGGTTTCCATTTGTAATAGTAATTTCGAAGATGATATTTCAAAGAAGTCTTGTAGCGTAATGTCAAGCGTCGAAAATATGTTCTTTCTGAATGAAGATCTGAGTAAGCGAAGCACAGGAAACAAGCAGCCCACACATTCAGTGCAACTACTACTAGTAAATGCAGGGCCGAAAAACTAATGAAGAAAGGATCATTGATGACGGATTTGAGGCACGGCTCAAGAGCGCGTAAGTACACTGGGTGGAGATTTTTAAGGGGCCTCGAGCCTGTGGACCTTCAAAACCCAGATAATTGTTCATGATGATACATGTGCAGTAGTAACGAACACGGAAAGAAAGCGTCAAATTGAGTGGATGATGTACGAGAATGTACGAGATGATAGTGGCGGTCAATCATGTGCGGAATCGAACAAGATTCGTGCTGGTATCGTAGGTGAGATGCGAGGTCACAAGAACCCGATGATAGCGGGAACGAGAAGGGCAGGATGCGACAGCTACAGACGGCTGATGAAGCCTGAAGAGCAAACCCATGATGGTCTGCGAGGGTACACAGGCCCGGGTGGGGCTTGGACAACGTCACAGGCCCTGTATTTGGACAATGAGGAATTGTTTCTCGTCACTAAATTGCTCGTCTGCAACGCCAGTCAATGACTATGTCGATAAGACGATACTAAGTACATACCGTCCTTGTCGTTGTGGAAGCCCTTCAAGAAGACCAGAAGTTTGTCCTTATTTCGGCGGAGGATGGTCTCTATTTGAGGGGGTTTCTTGGGATTGGCTACGAAGACCTTGAATACGTGGAATGCTTCAAACTGTATGTTCTTGCTCTTCTCACGGAGGAGGTTCATCATCATCTTGAGATTGGCCTCGCTGGCAATATACCGCGTCATGACATTGAAGTTTGCACGGTCGAGTAAAATCTCTCCCAGGAGCTTGAGAGACTGACGCTTTGTGACGTAGTTGTTGGATAAAATTAGCGTCGTAAAGGACGAGAAAAACTAAAATAGATGGGTGAACATCAGCCTCCATGTCAAATAAACAGCTTACGCGATCATAATTCTTGTCTAGGTAGTCCGCAACCATGGGCTTATGCCGTGTTAGAGTCTCTTTCAAGTTGGCGAAGGCATCGCAGGATATGCCGAAGGTCGTTGTCTCGATATAGTGGGGGAATTTATAGAACCTGCCAGGGTCATTATAGCAACGGCATGTACAAATCAAGTAATCGAACTCAACTGGTCCGAATGTAGTAGAATTTTCGCCAACTGCTCGTGGCGAAGCATCTCTTTCAAAATCATGCCCGTATTCAATGCAATCTCCTCATTCTCGTATCCTGCAAGTACTGCAAAGATAACTTCGTGTTTTGAGGAAAGGTATTCGACTGTTGGCCACCGTGTCCCAATTTGGCGTCGTAGGAGGTTGTTGAAGATCTGAACCACATCCTTACGCGCCTCAAACTCGAATCGCGCAATATGGACAACTAGATGATGTAGAAGATCCGTTTGGTACGTCTCCTGAGCGAGCTGAGCAATAAGCTCTGGTGCTGTGTCTGTACATTCCTCAGTTCCACGGTTGGGATGCATTAAACAAACCACGCGCCTCCATCGCCAAAGAGTAACGACTTGATCTGCTGCAGATTCTTCGTGATGTCCTCGTTCGCCTATTTCTTTGGTTAGCGTTTAGATAACCAGGATAACTAACGATCATATATTCACCTTTCTCCGAGTCTCTCCCCCTGGTGCGCTCGTCTCAAGCTTTGGGATGGCATCGCGCAAGCCACGAACAAGATCTGGGGGAGTCCGAGGCTTTGTCTTGAAGAAGTTCATCGTTTATGTTGCAACGGTGGGTAAGGGGAGATAAATGAAGCGTGAATAATGAAGGATGGCAGTGTATGTCGGCTCTCTAAATGGCGGTTAAGGTTGTAGTGGTATCATATTCAACATCGGTCATAGCCGACCTCCGGAGTTCATCGGGCCGATCTTGCGCTGTGCGCCGCTGTAGCGTTCAATGCTTGTATTTATACCAGCGAATTCACCCCACAACTTCAGTAATAGAACCCACGAACTATGGAATGGTCACGAGAATGTTACAGTCACCTGGAACGCGTGCGTGAAGGAGAGCCGATTGGCCAGCTGTCAGGCAGATGGTTTCTTTTGTGCATTTCTGATGACTTGGACGTTCAGCAGGACATGGCATCGAAATACCATGCGGCGCCGAGCAGAAGTAGATGCACACGGGAAATTGTGACCCCTGCTGATTCACAATTAGGCAAGTGGCGTATGGGCGGCGGGCGCTCAAAGGCAGCAAGCAGGGATCCAAATTGAGAGTATTCGCACAGCCTTTGATACCTGCCCTTTCTTTTGAGGCTTATTTCGTCGCATTTTTATTGGACAGGAAATAGCATGGCTGCACTTTAGATACAAGTGTAACTCCAACTCGATAGCATAATTAGGAAGCTCCATCGAATGAAATCTCTAAGGTAAAGAGTGTCAAGGAGAATTATGAGGAAGGTACTTGTAATCCCAACCTTTCTAACAAGTCGAAGCTGTCGTGGTTGTCAAATTGGCAGTACTGGGGCACGCGCCGGGCAATGATGTCAGGGTTGCGCCAGTGTTGGTGAAGTAGATCGCGCCGGCATCCTATTTCAAATCTAAGGTCAGAACACTGGTCAAAATAGAACCATCGAAGTAGCTCTAACCGTGTAGAGGCAGTAAGGATTAAAGCCTGAAATGGCCGGGGTGTCATAGCTAAAGGTAAAAAGAAAATCGTTAGTGAGAAAACTCATTGAGGGCAATGCAGTAGACTCACTCGCACTGCGCAGTACCGAAACCCAAGGCGGTGCTGTACGTAGTCAAGGTGAGAGTCCTGGTGAGACCCTCATAGACAATCGAGGCAGGGCAAACAGCACAGATGAGAGTGGCTGCTGCTTGACCGCTGAGCAACGCGAGGGATAGGGCGGCAGCAGAGGAGATGCGGAAGAACATGATGCAGGAAGTTGTAGGAAATCCTACATGCATTCCCAGTATTTATATGTCCAAGGGCTATAATCTTGACCCGCTCTTCGCCCAATCCATGCATCTGAAGCTGACGAGTAAAGCCAAGGTAAAGCAGATTTTCAACAGAGCCTCAGGACAATCAGTTTTCCCGATTTCCCGATGTCATTCTCAATCAGAATTACTACTCCATCTGTAGCATTACGTTGTTCAACTGCCAAAGAGATTCTCTGCCGGCGTCAAACATAAGTTCGAGATGATCCGTGTTCAAAAGAAGAGTGCAACGAGGTCGGATAAGTTGTTCAAGAAGGTAGGTTCACGCGTAGTAAATTGATTTTCATTCCAGGAACCGCAATTTGAAGGCTATAGATTGGCCTAGGCATATCTAGTAAGTATAATCACGACAGCACCCATGTGGCGTCCTCACGCTAGAGGCCGTCGGCCGCGCAGCATAAAATCGAATTATCAAGCAGACATCAAGGTTCGAGACAAGTAGACAAAGGGTCCGTTCGTAACCATAGAATGGAGATACGATAGAGGAATTAGAGGCAGAGTACCATTGCCTCTTCGCCTACATTCAGTATTCGTGCACCATAACAAACTGCCGAGAGAGCAGAAGCACGTTCGAGTCAGTTTGAAATCAGAGACAACTTTCCAGATATGATCCTAACCTTCTAGCAAGCTGTTGCTGTCGGCTTGGTCACCAGCGTGACAGTACTGGGGCATGCCCCGGGCAAGGAGTTGAGGGTTGCACCAGTGTTGGTGAAGTAGACCGCGCCATTGATGTTCTAGTACAAAACATTTCCTGTTAGCTTTCAGCAACGAATAGGTTGCACAACTTCTAACCTTGTAGAGACAATAAGGGGAGAAACCCGGGATGGATGGGGAGTCGAAGCTAAGCGGAAGGAGCAATTCAGGATCCGAATCTCTTGCTAAGTACCCATCCACTCACTTGCACTGCGCGGTACCCAGATTTCCGCCATCATACCTGATGTAAGTGAGTTTACGGGTTTGGCCTTCGAAGAAGATGGACTGGGGGCAAACGGCACAGGTGACGAATGCCTGAGCCTGGCCGCTGAGGAGGGTAACGGCAAGAGCGACAGCTGCAGAAAGTTGAAAGAGCATTGTAAAGCAGTTGGAATACTTCAAGAGAGACGATTAATGAACCTCGAGACTTGAGAATTTGTAGAGCATGCTTTGGGCGCTGAGCCTTTATGGATGAAAGCCAGGGGTATATGGTTAGCTAGAACGAGTCACAAAGAAGCGTAAGTTGCATGAAGGTCAGGAGGACGCCCAATGAAGCTGAGGGATTACTCTAAGTTCTGCATTGAGTGGATCGCTTCTATGCCCAGGTTGAACTGTAAGGGGCATTAAAGCTTGCCTGTCCAGAAGAGACTGGACAGAGCTCTATCAGTATCACTGTATGGGTCTATGGAAGGCGGGATGATGTGGAAATATTGAGTTTGAATTTTGGCTCATCATTGAATTCTCAGGCACCGAGGACAACGTTAACCTGGCAGTTAGCAGAGAACTGCCGCCGTAGTCGGCGGAACTAGCAGACTGAAGTTTCGATTGAGAGGACGGCGGCTGGTCCAGACGTTTCCGATATGGGCTTAACATCCGTGAGTTCAACATTGTAACGATTTCACAGAGTCGTTGATCACTCCAGACATGACTATAAAGTGACTCTACATATCGACGAGCTAGGTCTTAACTTTCGATGTTCTAGCTCGAAGTTAGACAGGTATGTTGACAAAAAGCACCTGGTCGATGACAATTCGACGTGTTGGACTTCTCGCCAACTTTCGACAAGTGAATGTCGCATTCAAATCAAATCTGTCAAGTTGTAGGCTTCCTCAACACATCCAGCTCTCTTTCCCCGAACCCGTAATCCCCAAACAAATACTATTCACTTTCCAAGGCGGCTTCTTCGGGACGTAATGCTCTTTACATGTGGAATCCGAGGCCACAGGCGAGCAGGATTGGAAAATCTTGACATCTGTATACCCAGAAGGTGTGCATCAGATGCAGAACTTCCTCCATTGGAGGATGATTCGAAATTTGCTCACTGAAGCTGGTCTTCGCTGACTATTTTCGGTAGGATTACTTGTGTACCTAAGATCTAAAGGTTGAAGGAATAGTGGTTGCTAACTGATCTCTGCCTCGAAACTTGGTCTCATGAGATCCAACTAGCGTAGTTGTCCTCTATTCCTCGCTGCTGGGCCGACCTAAGTCTGGAGAACATAGGAGGCCTCTTAGAATGAGCGTTGCAAAATTGGACGGTTCCCGGATCTCCGACCCGATAAAATCCGTACCCCGTCGTTTGCACAAAATGCACAAACACATTCCGATTCACCTAACACAAACGACGTTTAGTACAAGGTGCTTAGCGGCATTACCAGTTGGTTCAACACCACTGGAATATTAGAGGTACATAAGTCCAAATCGGCGTGCCTCTTCTGCCTTGCATCCTTGATCCTTGCGAGAGGATCGGGGTGGTGGTGCTTAGCGGCATTAGATAATTCGGTGGGGCGAGGCATAAAGCGAAAAAGTCAAAAATAAATATAAAATGGAAGGAGAACACGAATGCTCGCGAGTTGTCTAATAGTGGTGCAAGTCCAGAAAATATGGACTTGCGCCACTGTCATCTTGCGTAAAGGGACGCCGAAATCACAATTATTTATTAATGAGCGTGAACGACATGGAGAAGAACGAAGACAACTGCATAACTAGTCTGGCAGCATGAAGGTGTCAGCACCAGTTTAGTAGGCCCTGATTGGTAGCATACAATCACTCACCCTCAGATTTGAATGGCTTAGCATGAAGTCTTGGAAACGACGGAGGTGACACTAGGGCATGCGCCGCCGGTGTTGGACAAGTTTAGAACCCCATTCAAATTCTAAGAGAATTTACTACTTCAGAAACATGCTGAACGGCCATGACAAATACTTACATGGTAGGAACAAGCTGGGTTAAATCCTGATATAGCAGGAGTATCATAGCTATGTAACAAAAGATGCGTTATTACACTTCCACGATGGGTTGTGAGGTACACTCACTTGCATTGGGTGTATCCGACGACGGAGCTCTGGAAGGACGAAGTCAAAGTTCGAGTAAGACCATCGTAGAATATCGAGGCCGGGCAAACTGCGCAGTTTACTGCAGCAGCGGCACCAATCATAGAGGCGACATAGGCAAGAGTCAAAAAGGAAGAGGTACGGAAGAGCATTGTACGATTTGATCAACAGATATCTTATGTTGGAAAGTTAGAAAGACCTGGGAATGCACAGTAAGGCACCGTGTCACTTAAATATGCCAGAGCGAACGAACCACGAGTAAGCCAGCATTTTCAGTGGCTGGCGCTTCGTTATCAAAAGCGGAGATAGGAGATGCCGAATTCCAATATCAAGGTATCTATAAGTTAGAAATTCAATGCCAAGGCATGAGATTTGTCACAGGTGTCCTACGCTTCGTAGTGACAGTCATTGAGACACTCGCGGATCACAGGAAATCAAGCACCGGCTTCCATAGAAATCTGAAGGCAAACTATGTCAGATATGATTCTTGAGCGTAGTGCAGGACAGTCAAATTCGCAGCCTATAGTTATAACATGGGCCCCGAATTCCTGGCTGATTAGACGATTAAACTGGAGCCCCTGACGCGGAGAGTCCGTGGATTCGAGGTATGGTCCAGATTTAGATGTCCCTGAGGCTTTAAAGATTCATTTGCACATCTAGGTGTCAGGAGTGTCGCGGTCAGAGTGCGAAGATCACATAACAAACGTAACGTAGACCACGAGGCAGTACTCGTGAAGGGTCCAAGTGTATACATTTGGTGGCACAACAATCAAGCGTGAGCAGTTGACGGGGCGAGTGGCCATAAAATAAGAATAAGGTTGATGCCGAGGCTGCAATCCAATAGACAAGTATAATGTAACCTGAATGGAAAAGCAAGTTTTGAGTTCTATTGAAACGCGAAGTTTATATTGCCTACCTTATATATGATTCATGCGCTGCAATCACTGGCCCGCCACTGGGGTAATACTTGACAGATTCAACTTTTGTCCTGGTCCTCTTCCTCGCATTCTCCGCTCTAATCTCCATTTTCTGCTATTTCAAGACCCATTCGATCCCTCTCCTACATTTTGTCTAATTTTCGCTGCCAATATTCCTCAACCCTGACATGTTCCTCTTCAGAGTCGAATGCATCTGACATCGTCGGCCGGTTTTCAGTCCCTAGTTCCTCAGAACATATTTCAAAGGTATTTAGCTTAAAAAACAGCTTGTGGACTGTCTTGTTCTTTGGATTGATTCCCTCGTCGACTGCATCAAGTACTCTTTTGAAGGCATTCAGGCTTACTCCGGGAGCTTCCGAAGCGTCCTTAACAGGAGGGCAGCATCAGGGATGTGTATCATGATAGAAATTGTAGTACTTACTGCGCCCTTGTCCTTCGCCAATATTGGTAGGTTATCCGGGGGTCATGATAATCATTCCACGCAATTTCGGATGACAGAGAGCACGCACCAGCATATGCAATACCAATCTCTCTGTTGGTACGCTCTCCCATCGTCAGATTCTCCTCGTTCTTCATGCCGAAGATGTCATCCTGAGCGTGACGTCTAGGTCCTCTTTTATATCCCGGTAATCCATGCCTTTTAAAGTAATAACCAAACGTCTGCTTCTTGTCCACCACGCTGCGTCCTGTTTGGTCATGTCCAATAATTTCGTTGGTGGACGAGGCAGAAGACGCCCACAAAACGCGTCAATTGGATCCGCAACGTCGGTTGTTGGGAGCAACATCGTGTGGGCATCTGAGCCGGGAGGTGACAAAGGCGAGCGATATATAACACAACGACGACGTTTTTCTGGCTGCGCCGATCTGCTCAGCTCAGCGCGTTTGGGGCATCGTGAGCGCATTCCAGTCAGGGGTGCCAGGTGCATATTTGATGGGTTTGAGGTCATATTTCGCGCTGACCAGAATAGAAATAGAAAAGATTAATAGTCTAGTATCGTGTGCCTGCGCACTGGAACAGAAGGGCTAAAGTCGAGATATTTCAAGAAAGTCGGGTGAGGAAAACAAGAGCAAAGAAACGCGCGTCGACTCCGAATTTGGTAGTTTATGCAGATTCAGAACACGGTAGTCTCCAATGCAGACCTATAATATATATATATTTTTGAGAGTGAGAAGAGGACAAAAATAAGAACACGGGGGCTTGAACAGTGTTCAGAACTGAAAGAGTGCTCGCTCCGAATTCCGGAATTCGCTTGGCACTGAAGGTGGTCTTCAAACAGAACTCTCTTTTTCGGTGGAATTACTGTGTGTGATCTAGAGGTTGAAACGTTGAAGGAACAGTGGTTAGCTGATCTCTGCCTTGTAACTTGGTCTCTGAATCCTCATAAGACCCACCTGACGTTCTTGCCCTCTACTCTTCGCTGTTGCACTAACCTGGGTCTGGAGAATATAAGATGCCTCTTTGAGCGAGCGTCGCATGATTAACAGTTCCCGGATATCCGACCCGATGAAATCCTTACCCCGTCGTTTGCACAAAATGCACAAACACGTTCCGATCACCCCAACACAAACAACATCCAGTACAAGGTGCTCAGCGGCATTACCAGTTGGTTCAACACCACTGGAATATTAGAGGTACATAAGTCCAAATCGGCGTGCCTCTTCTGCCTTGCATCCTTGGTCCTTGCGAGAGGATCGAGGTGGTGGTGCTTAGCGGCATTAGACAATTCGGTGGGGCGGGGCATAAACCAGAAAGGTCAAAAATAAATAAAAAGACATTGACAAAGGGAAAAGAGAAGGAGAACACAAAAGCCCGCGAGTTGTCTAATAGTGGTGCAAGTCCAGAAAATATGGACTTGCGCCACTGTCATTTTGCGTAAAGGGAGGCCGAAATCACAATTATTTATGAGTGAGCGTGAACGACATGGAGAAGAAACTATTACAACACTGTAAAGGTGTCAGCACCAGTTTAGTAGGCCGTGATTGGCAGCAGGCTATACGGTCACTCACCTTCAAATTTAAATTGTTAGCATGAATTGTTAGCATGAAGTCTTGGAAACGACGGAGGTGACACTGGGGCATGCGCCGTCTGTGTTGGATAAGTTTAGAACCCCATCCGAATTCTGATAGAACATGTCACTTCAGAAACGTGCTGAATGGCCCTGGCAAGTACTTACACGGTAGGAACAGTTAGGGTTTAATCCTGATATAGCAGGGGTATCATAGCTACGCGACAAAAGACGTGTTATTACATTTCCATGATAGGCTACGACACACTCACTTGCATTGAGTGAATCCGACGACGGAGCTCTGGAAGGATGAAGTCAAAGTCCGAGTAAGACCGTCGAAGAATATCGAGGCCGGGCAAACTGCGCAATTTACTGCAGCAGCGGTACCAATCATAGAGGCGACGTAGACGAGAGTCAAAAAGGAAGAGGTACGGAAGAGCATTGTACGAATTGATCAATGGTTATAATGGTTATGTTATGTTGGAAAGTTAGAATGACCTGGGAATGAAAGGTCAGGCATTGTACCAACTTAAATATGCTAGAAGGAACGAACCACTTGCAAGCCAGCATTTTCAATGGTGGGTTTTTAGTTATCAAAAGTGGAAATGGAAGATGTCGAATTCCAATATCAAAAGGTGCCGCGACGTTCGAAATTCAATGCCAAGACATGAGCCTGATTTGCCACAGGTGTCCTACGCTTCGCAGTGACAGTCTTTGAGACACTCGTAGATCACACGAAATCAAGCACTTGTATCCATGGGAATCTGAAGGAAAACTATGTCAGATATAATTGTAGCATCTTCGCCCATAATCAATTTCGCAGCTTATAGATGTGGCGTCAGCACTACGTTGATTATACGATTAAACTGGAGCCCCTGATCTGGAGAGTCCGCGGATTCGAGGTATGGTCAGTCCAGATCTAGATGTCCCTGCGACTTTAAAATGTTCACTTTAAGAGTTTTCAGGAGCATCGCGGTCAGAGTGCGAAGATCATACCTATTAAGGAGACTACGAGGTAGTACCCACGTCCAAACGTATACATTTGGTGGCACAACAATCAAGCGTGAGCAGTTGACGGGGCGAGAGTGGTCATAGAAGGAAGTATAACATTGGTACCGAGACATAAATTTGATAGACAAGTATAATGTAACCTGAGTGGAAAAACAAGTTGAGTTCTGTTGAAACGCGAAGTCTATCTTGCTTACCTTGTATGTGATTCATGCGCTGCAATTATTAGGGTAATTCAACTTACTCCTCATCTTCTTCCTGGTAATCTCCGCTCTGCTCCCCATTTTCTGCTCTTTTAAGATCCATTTGATCCCTCTCCTGTATTTGTCTAATTTTCGCTGCCAATGTTCCTCGACCCTAACACGTTCTTCTTCAGCGTTGACCACATCCGACATCCTCGGCCGGTTGGCGGTTGTGGACGGTCTTCTCGTTGGATGGATTTCCTGATCGACTGCATCAGAGGGGGTTTAGTACTCTTGAGGGTATTCAGCCTTACCCCTGGAACTTCCAAGAAAGCGCCCTTAACATTAGGCCACAGAGCGGCATCAGGGATGTTTACCATGATAGAAATTGTAGTGGTACTTACTGCACCTGGGGTCAACGGTGTACAATGCATTATCGCCCTCGAGAGTTATATGCAAACCCCAGCTCGCTATGTTCATGCATGAAATTCAATCCATGTAATGATTAAGAGTACATACTAGCATATGCAATACGTGCAATCTCTCTGTTGGTACACTCCCATCGTCAGATTCTCCTCATTCTTCAATTTCTTGTGCCAAATCATCTTGAGCGTAACGTCTGGGTCCTTTTTCATATCCCGGTAATCCATGCCTTATCTTCCAAAGTAATCACCAAGCGTCCTGTTTAGTCGTCTCCCAATTATTTCGTTGGCGGACGATGCAGAAGATGCCCACAAAACGCGTCAATTGGATCCGCAACGTGATAGAGAAACGTCATCGTGTGGGCATGTGGACCAGGAGGTGGCGAAGGTGAGCGATGTATAGCAGAAGCCGGATGCATATGACGTGCATATTTTGCGCTAACCGGGGTAGAAATAAGAAGGATAGTCTAGTATTGTGTGTACACCCTGTAGGCCTGGTCAACGTATTGCGGAAGGCCAGCTATGTTTGACCAAACGACGAGATATTTATCAGGAGAGTAAAACAAGAGCAAAGAAACGCGTCGCCTCATTTGGTAATTTATGCAGATTCAGAAACTCTGCAAGCAGGCTGGAAGCTCGAAGAGTGCTCAAGACTAAAGGACGCGAAGCTGTACGCTCATTTGTCAAAGCCACACAAAAGTCGACCGCGTTGGAATCTCCGAATTTGAAGCCACGAGCTTCAAATCCCGGCCGTCATCAGTTCGCTCAAAGATCTTCACACCAGCACTTCCAGCAACACCAGCCACAACCAAGTATGCCTCCCCGCCTCTGTTATCCTCCGGCCCAAATTCCATTCCACGTGGCTGGTCAAGGCCAGTATACACGTGCCTTACAAGTTCTAGCCCCTCCTCCGGTGTTCCCACATGTACGTGCTCGAAAATCGCAATCGCGTCACCGCGTGGGTCTAACACACCCGTGTTTCTGTTAGAAACGTAGATATAAGGATCTGGGAACCTTTCAGTGGGTTTCGGAATAAGGATTTCAGCAGCGGCAAACACGGCTCCAGCGGGAGGGCCAGGAGGAATGATGGAAGCTGAAGCTATGATAGGAACGGTGCCGTTCGGTGCCGTAGGTATACGCTGGACTGTGAGGGTAGAAGCGGTTTCATGGAGAGTATATAGACGCTCATCTGATGTTCGTTTAGTAGAGGTAGACAGTTAGAGGCAGACAGTGTGTAACGAAGGGCTTACTGTAGATAGCAATATGCCGAGGACCACTGCCCACCGGCTGAGGAATGAGGCCCTGTATTTCATAGTAGCCTGCGGCAGGCGCGAGGCGCCAAATTTTGTCGCCGCCCTAGACACGCAGTTTCAATTTCAAATCCTGTGCACACACAGTCTAAGATTATTCACCAGATCCGGAACAAGTATCTCGCTCCCATGTTGCAACGCCATATGTGGGTGAGAAACCTCAGGCGGTGACGGTGGTGGGAAGGTAATGACTGGTGCGGAATCGATGAAGGTAGCCGGATCGGATGGCCTCGTCGACACGATACGACCATTTCCAGAACCATAGTTCATGATCGCGACGGCACCGGTTGAGAGGGCTGTAGTAAACGCTGGGCCATCCCCGCCAGAACTAACGGTATCGACAGCTGGTGACAAAGCCCCGGTATCACTTATTTCGAAGGATTGGAGGGCCCCTGGTATAACTTCATTGACGGCGCTGTATTCACACATGAGCTCTTCTTTAACCAAAAACGAATGGGAATGAAACCTACTAAAGAACACTCTTGTTGGTGGGATGTAGAGATATCCATGAAGGTGATGACCCGCTCGGAAACTTGTCGACGAGGGACAACGAAGAAGTTGCAGAGTTGAAGAGGTAGGCCGCAATGAAGACGTCGTATCCACCTGCGAGAATGGTGAAGGCAACCATCGTGGATGAAAGGCGAGGGTGTGTGGTGCGAAGGATTCGGACGTGGAGAACATATTCTGGGGTGGGTTTCGGTTTTGTCTTCCATCCGTACGGTGTGCACCGTAATACACAACACATGTGATGAAGTCACGAGTCAGACATCGTGAGGGCCGTGACGGGAAGGGTGTGGCCCGATGCGATGAAGTCATGTTGAGAATGCGGACTGTCCCTATATGAGAACCGAGAAGGCCAGAGGGTCCAAGATCAGGCTGCTCCCGAGGACTGGCTGCCAAGAGGGTGCCATACGCGGGTGACTGGGACAAAGTATCAGGCTCTGAGGGGAAAATAAGCATGAGGAACATACATATATAGATCAGAAAGCTCGGAAACGGACCAAGGTCGAGCGACGACTGTCATGCTGAGTATGTCACGAGGACTCTATGGCGTGAGGTGGTGGAGCAATGGTCGACATTGCGCATCAGCAGAAGGCGGCGCAAGATAAGCCAACATTCCAACTATCCCGGATGTCTGCTGACTGCGATGAAATCGTGTTCTGTTCAATACAGTGACGAAGATTATACCTCAAACGTCCTCCTCACTCAGATCCTCATCCCCACTCTCTTCTACATCAACTTCCTCTGATCCTTCAGCCCTCCAAAAATTCCACTCAACTTGGGCGAGCGCGGGTGGAGCAACGTATGCGTTCTCTGCCGTGAGCCCTTTCTTCCTTGCAACCCATTGGTCCCGGAAGGTCTCATCCTCATACATAATCTCCATGCAACTATCACACTCCCCAGCCCAATGGTACGGATTTCGTTCAGGATCATTTCCAATCGACGTTTTGCCCTGACCAAAGTCAGCAATCGTGATAGAGATTGTGTGAAGATGCTGAAGATCGCTGAGAACGCGAGCATAGTGCATCTAAGAGCAATGTCAGAGGATTGAAAATACGGTCTATTTAGAAGAGGGATAACATACTGGTATCCCTGTACCTCCTTGATACACGATTTTTTCTGGCCCTGGGGATTTGAACCTTGCTACGCAGCACGTATGACAAAGTCCACACCATATCCTTTGTTGTCGAAGACGAAGAACGGTGAGATTAGGGAGGATTTTGTGAGCGTTGAGGAACACATTAGGAGAAGGCCACGGAATACCCCTGATGTCGAGCTCCTTGACGGTGAGAGGAACGTGGGTAAATGGGAGTCTGTCAGACGTGTTGTTGGAGCGGTAATGGGGTGTCATATAAGCAGAAAGCCAATCAAGACGAATCTTCCTTATACTCTTCAGTTCTTTGAAATCCCATAGTAAGGATTTTCGAGTGGACGGTTGAACACAATGAAGTTCTCTAGAGAAATCGTTAATTATCAGGAAATTGACCTAAGGTAAGGATGCTGACCTCGTTACTCCTTCAATACCTGGAAACATATATGTTAAGTAAACAACATCTGACGGATCCTTCACGAAGAAAACTCGAAACCAGGCATCAAGTGCTAGATTTCGATATGTTTTCGAAGCGAGGGTGAGCGGTTCAATTGACGCCCAATTCCGCTTGCTTGATACGCCTAGTTCCTCGGAAGTTTCAATGTTAAAATAGAGGGAGAACGAGATTATTTCACGCAAGAGCTCTAGTGGAACATACATCGCGTGAGCTCTAGCCTCCAGTTCGTTGATGAGGGAGACGAGAGACCGGTTCAACAAGACTTCGGAACTTGTTGCGGACTTCGGAGAAGTTAGAAGCCCGGACTTGAATCCGATCCTCCGATGGCAAGCCGCCTTCAACCGCCTCCTCGGATTACTTGTCGTAATCGCCAGCCCAAGCCCAAGCTCAAGCTCACACCACCGCCGCGAGCAAATTTTATTGACAGCCAGCGCCGTGGCACGCGCAGAGATACTCCTCAGATAATGAGATCAGATCCCCCGTGTCACTAATTCTGCCCACTGCCGGATTAATGCGCAAGCTGTTGCGAGGAATCTCGCCCATATATCCTACCCAGTGAGTCTAAACTCCAGCTGATGAATATCTCTCCGAGTCCAAAACAATGTATTGTCTTGTGCTGTTAAGCAGCCGTGAATATCGGCGAGAGCCCTGACCTGAGAGTCCTTCAAGTTAATACAATATAATTCCCGTTCCGATTCTTGATAGCTGTCTTTCAGTACAGTCGTGGCTGTGAGAGACTTTGTCGAGTTGGTGCAGATGCGTCAAGACCTCGATAACATAGGAGCTGAAGAATTGCACCCTGCAAACGTTGATCAAGGTGTGTTCTTGGCGTGATCGGCCGCCAGATATTGAGCAGGAACGCGTGCTGCCTTAGCCTTTCGAACTTTGAAATGATGCCAGGTTCTACTCCGGCCTCTTGTAATTATAACTCTGGCCCAATGGTCACTTCAACCCGTCTTTCACAAGTCATAACCTCCGGCCAAGTTTTTGGCAGCCTTGCCTTGGTGACATCCTTGTACATGTGCGCCCATCACGTTCTCAACTTCTAAATTCGCTTAGCTTCCTCGAGACTTGATACATTTCTTCTGTCAGGTCAGGTCAGGTCCCAGGGGTATATTAGGAACGCTTCCAGGGACGAGCCACAAAAACGTTCTCACCGCTCGCAAGTCGCGGCTCCAGCCCGACATTGATCCCATGATATAGGGATTATTATAACTCTCCGACGATAGAGAGGTTTTCCGCCTCCAGCCATCCTCATGCTCTTCGGGCGCCTGCTCACACGAGAGCGGCGGTTCATCGTCGTACCACTCATTGCTGTGGTTTTCTCCTTCATCCTCTACTGCCGCGAATATCTACTTTACGATCCAAGGTCCACGAACAACACACCACTCTTCTTCTCATCGCCAGCAGATAACGCAGACGCAAGACCTGTATGTTTCCCTGACAGAATTCACAAAAAGCCATCTGTTCTACTCCCCCACTCCTATCGTGATGATGGGATCCTCGAAATCAACCCCGATGGCGACCATCCAATATTCGAATTGATCGAGCTCGCAAACGCTCGTTGGAAGTCCAAGCTTGCGAGGGCAAGCAAGACTTTTGACGAGGCTATCAGAGAGTACGAGAAACGCTACAAACGGCGTCCTCCGAAGGGTTTTGACAAGTGGTGCGTGCTCGCATATTGTGCGCCGGCATGGCCCGCATTGGCTGATCCAGGAAATTAATTGCAGGTGGCTCTATGTCAAGGAAAACAACGTCCAACTCCCTGACGAGTACGACCAGATATACAGGGACCTAGAACCATTCTGGGGTTATAGTCCTCTTGATCTCCAGAGAATTCAGGCCGAACAGGAATTGCATACGGATACCTTCACTCTTGGGCGGAACGAGTCAGGTGGAGTGGATGTTTTGAAGGTGTCTTTTGCTCCCAGTACGAACAACTGGGATCCGAATGCCCTTCTTGGTGGTGCGCGCTCGATCATGGAGGTATTGAAGGACGTTGAATTAGACTTGCCGCCATTCCGCGCTGTGATATCGCCTCATGACAGCCCAACATTAATCACCGACTATGAAGTGAAGAAGATGGCATTGGATGCTGCCAGTAGCAACACATGTGCGTATGCTTGCTCGTATTCCGCGCGGGGAAACTCATCATCCGTTACCCCCGATCAGACATGGATGTGGACAAAATTGCCATAGGCGAACCTCACGGATGGCTTTCAGGCTGCTCGCCGACATCTCCAGCTCGTCAAGGAATCTCGGAGGATCGTTCCCAAAAAACCTTCATCTCAGATCACCGCAAAGCCATGGATCCATGCTTGCATCCGCAACTTCTTGACAATGTCGGAGAGTTTCTCATACACGAGCACCCCGGTCCATCTCATCGGATGGTCCCTCGATTTGCCTATTGTGCTACCGCTATGCACCATGACATCCAAATTCCTACACTCTACGCATGGGTCGATGACGTCTTGCCGCGAGAAGATGACCTTGAATGGGACCAAAAGCTTGACGAGCGGTTATCTTGGCGTGGCAGTAATACCGGCATGTGGCATGCGCCAACGACACGATGGCAGAAATCGCAACGGACGCGGCTCATCGAGTTCGCCAACAGCCTAAATGGCACGGTGAAGGTCCTCCTGTCTTCAACAACGGACGACATTCGAATTGGGGAGGGAGTCGAGATCCCCCGGTCGAAAATTAACCCCGCTATGATGGACATAGCGTTTGCCGGTGATCCTGTTGGATGTCACGAGGAGACATGTCCAGAATTGCGAAACCGCTACGAATGGAGGAAGCGCCAGGGATCAAAGGAGAGCGGCAAATTGAAATACATCATTGACGTGCGTTTCCCTTCCTGACTCGCTCACCTGTCGATTGACTTTGGAACTCCCGAAGGTTGATGGCAATGCATGGTCTAGTCGTTTCAAACGCCTAATAACAACAAACTCGCTAATCTTCAAGGCTACTGTGTATCCGGAATGGTCAGTGGGCGGTGCTTCGACTTTTTGTGACAACTGACATCGTTGTAGGTTCCTTGACCGTATAGAGCCCTGGGTACACTATGTACCTGTGCAAGTCGACTACTCCGATGTATATGATGCTCTGATTTTCTTCCGCGGTGGCCTCTATGGCGAAGGCGGTCATCAAGACTTGGCTCGAACAATTGCTCATGAGGGTCGAACATGGAGCCGATCTTTCTGGAGGAAGGAGGATATCACTGCTTACGTTTATAGGCATGTTCATTTCCAATATCGTCATTTTGATCTTTGTTCTGACTTCTTGCAAAGGCTGGTACTGGAATATGCGAGGGTAATGAGTTCCGATAGGGACGCTATGTCGTACGATAGATGATGTGCGTGTATTGGTTATAATTGTAAAATACTCACATGTACTACCATAATAATGACGAACCAGGGGCCTGTACCGTGCCATAACGAACAGCCCTAATGACATGACATTGATATGCAGGCATCAGTTTGGATCCAGCGCCGAGTGTCAAGCATTTCCAAGGCCTGCTGAATAGATGTGCGGAAGTAGTACATATCATGACGGCATATGTAAGTATTTCGACGAGACTTGTCAACGTCAACCTGATCTCACGAAGTATGCATTCGACATTCAATATTCAATATTCAACCCCGAGTGTGTCAACCAAGTTTCCAAGTTTCCTTAATCAAGTCCGCTGCACGTTCAGCTATGATGTACACAGGTGCTTGCGTGTGTCCGGCTGTAACGAAGGGCTGGTTCTCGAAATCAGCGGAAGTCCTGGCTGGCTGAAACAAATGGACTGACCATGATTGGAGCATCAACAACACGCAACCCAGAAACTCCTTTAACCCGTAAATCAGGGTCTACGACTCCAAAGTTGGCGTTTGTAGCTGACATAGCCGCCGTGCCGACTGGATGAGCGGAGGTGAAAGTGCCCTCACGAATGTATTCGTCTAGCAGCTCATCGGTGGTCGCATTTGCTAAGCCTCCAGCGGGGCCAATAACATAGTCTCTCCAAGCAGGCGCTGCCAAGAATCGGCGAGCGCTTTTCACCGACTCACGCATGGCGAATATATCGAATTCGGATGTCAGGTAGGCTGGATCTATGAGCGGCGGGTCAAAGGGGTTGGATGAACGGAGGGAAATAGATCCTCCTGAGAGATGGATCAGACTTTGTGGTAGGAAACCATATATGATAGAAGAACCCACGAGAGGTCGGAGAGACAACAGTGGTGCCAATGTTAATGAGGTGACCTTGTATCGTGTTCAGCAGTCCTCCCCCGTCCTGTACTGTCGACATTTAACTGCTCAGACACGGACCATTGGAGAAATGATCGACGTACTCCAACAAGTAGTTCGTAATGGGGCAAGTTCATTCCAGATGCGGGATCAGGGACCGTGTCGAAGATAGGGGAATTCGATGGTAGGCGTGACCATGCAAGGTGGCTCGTCAAGCCACGCACAAGGGCCCCGTCCTATGCCCCTTCCATTGTTCCAACAATTCCGCCTTCAAGGTTGCGTTACTTGTAATACTGTAAACGGCAGAAAATGAGGGTAAAGAAAGCGGGAAAAGTGGCAGATACGGACTCGTCTGACGTGTGATTGGAGTTGATAAACCAGGGATTCGTCAACGCGGGCTGGTCAGATAGATTTTTACCGACATCGGGAAGGTTAATAATTGGCTTTGATGCCCAACCTCTCCGACAATCCAGCATCTCCTATGCCAGAATTCAAGAGGACATGGGGGCTACCGAGGTCCCAGCGGCAAGAATTACTTCTTTAGTAGCTGTGATAGTGAGGCGTGGTTCTAAAATTGTCAATGTGAGTGGCGCTGGGACATCATCGCACAAGGCACATACCGCGAGTCTTTTCATCTGCAAATTCGACTGTGCGAATCAGAGGTTGATTGAGTGCAGCCGAGCCGGGGGTCTCAAGCAACCTTGTAACTCTGGTGTTGAGTACCACGTGTAGATTTGGCCGGTTGATGAACTGCGACCCTAAGTAAGATGTGGCGGAGCTACTACGTTTGCCATCGTCAATTGTCGATTGGAGCCAACCTAAAATTTATTTAGTTTTGACAGTCTCTAATAAAGCTATTTGGGAAGGGGGTATACCAAGTCCCAATGGGTTCCCAGAGTTTGTGTCTTCATTGAAAGGAAATTCGTCACATAGTTCCGACGTAGTTTGTATAACGCGGGAATCAAAGGGAAACGGAAAACCGCTCAAGCTAACGGCATTGATACCATTGAAACCGTGGAATTTCGGGTTGAACTGGCCGGTCGTATTGTGACGATCAGCTGGGGGAGTCCACCTTTCGTTCTTCAATGGTTGTCAGTCCAGTGTGTGGGAACGAGGACGCAATGCACTTTACGAATATAGGTCTATATGTTATCCCAAGACCACCCATTATCGTCGGTTATTCTTGCAAACCTGTCAAAGTCAGAGGATGAGCCTCTTGTGTAAAACATTGCATCTACAAGATGGTAATTGTAAATAATCAGAAGGGCAATATTGGGGGAAAAGTGGATTATACGTACTTATGGAGCTACTCCCACCGAGAATATGGCCTCCAGGAAAGCCCAAAGTACGACCACCGAGAGAAGGTTGAGGCGTCGTCGTGAAGTTCCAATCATAAGCGGAATTCTCCAGGGACGTCGCAAAGAATGGTACGATTGAGTTCAGAACGTGTTGGTTACTTATTGGGAGGCCCAGTGACTATGAGTCAGGAAAAGGAAAGAATGAATGAAAGAAGCTAACGAGGGTCCACTTTTAATGACCAACACATTTATGTTTGGATCTTCTGACAGCCTATTGGCAAGGACATTACCAGCAGTCCCACCTGAAGATAGGTAATCAGGGCGTCAAAACGTTAAGATGAAATTAGTCATTCACCTCCAACAATCACAAAGTCAAATGGTATAGCTTGAAGGCTATCAAACCCATCATACAGGACTGCCAAGGAGGTTTGGACCGCTAAAATCAGGATATGGGCGAGAGCGGAGTGTTTGTTCAGCATCTCCACAAACGACACCCACGCTGAAAGGAAGTAGATGGGAAGGCCGTATAATAAAACATTCCTTAATAGACGTTGAAATATAAAGAATTGCTGGGAAAGAGGCAGAACGCTGCAACATACGGCCATGTGGGACGAAGAACAAGTCTAGATGCATTCTCCCATGTTCTACCTCCATGATCATCAAAACAGGAACAGAAAGAAGTCCGTACACTTATGAGTGAGATCTTAAGCACAGCTGAATTGTCATCATGTGCCACGAACCAAGGTCGAACGGGACTTTTGTGTTTGGTCATATGTACGCGTTGTTTGTCTCCACACGTTGACTCAATTTTGACGAATTGTCTCCTTCAGTTCTTCATCGTGACACTCATGTCAAAGCAACCAATTTCTCCGGACTCCTGTCTTTTTACGCCTTTATCGCTCCAGGCTCCCGTTCAGCTGTCATCAACACCTTCCCCCTCGGTCAACCGCTGCTTCCAGCCAACTCGATCCACTTTTGAACCAGAAGTGACATCTAACCCTAAGTAAACAAAGGTTAACGCGCGACCATTCAATGCACTTTAGGAGGTAGAGCTATTCATTCACCGGCCAAATCGAAGTAGCAGCCGTTAGAGATATGTTCGCAGTTGGGTTGGTCTTTTGTGCAGATGGATACCAGCTGTTGCACCGCTGGCCAGATTCCCAAACACCTCGCCTGCAATGATACGCTGGGCTGGACCCCCATCACATCTCCGGAAAAGTGCTCCAAACTGGTTCATCAGTCTTCCGCTACACACAGGGCCCCGTTTGTATCACCTCGGGACCCCAGTCTTATGTCTCGTTGTCCTCTCACCATGTTCCGCACAAAGAAGCGAGAAATATTTGACTCTTTGTCGTCCCCGCTAGGCGCTCTGAGCAAATGTTCTCTCCTCTTAAAGTCGGTGATGACAATCGAGGCATTTGGTACAGGGATAGGTGACACCGGAAACGCGTGGGCCTCCAATCAGCGGATGACTTCAAAATGGGGCACCAGAGAAGTGTCGCGGTACTTTATGGATCCTTGCTTAGCGTGGAGTCGGTCACACCCATTTAGGACTGGCCATGTCAATGAAACAATCCATCGGGGTCCCGTACAAGCCGTCTTCGCATGGCTCTCTTCCCCAGAGCTACTTCGAGCACATCAGTATCCCCAACGCACTCTGCCAACACATCTCCGAGTCTTGATAGCAGCCTCCTGTCACTCATAGAGAGTGGTCTTGAGCCTTCGCACAAGACGCCGTTGACCTGAGTCCTCTGGACTCTTCCCTGAGCGCTTCCACTTTTGTGGGTGTCTCAAATCCCGGTGCCTTTTCTGTTTGATTTCGAGCGCCGTGGACTACTACGGCTTCCCCTGTTACGTTCATCAGCATTGTACGAGGGAGGTTGTGGGCGAAGTTCAGAAGCGTCGGCAAACGCATCAAGATCTTCATGGCTTCGTGGTGGTGACATACCGGGGACCAGGGAAGGCGAAAATGGCCGCGAACATAAAAGGGAA
Organism: Tephrocybe sp. 10521TJB; assembly: GCA_018221635.1. Taxonomy (NCBI): domain Eukaryota; kingdom Fungi; phylum Basidiomycota; class Agaricomycetes; order Agaricales; family Lyophyllaceae; genus Tephrocybe; species Tephrocybe sp. 10521TJB. The sequence continues at coordinate 28,732 of JABAJS010007679.1, forward strand.
ACGAACAAAAAAGCAGGATCCAGAGATGAGGATGTTGACTTTGGCTAGAGACGCCTGGGCACCGCGCGCGTTCAACGGGTGTTGGCTGTGGTCGAGATCCATTAAGCATCATTCTATGGTACCGGTGTGGCCGTTTACCAAGGCCTGGATGTGTCATCGTGCCCCCAACTTCGCGCCCTTCTGTACTGGAAGGCCGACTACAGTAACTTCCGTGCGTCAATAACTCAGCTCTCACTTTGTGCGCTCCGCCCGCTGGTACGAAGTGGCAGTATGTCATTCCCTGTGCCATCCCATCGAAGACCATCTGTTTTCCTACCTTGTTATCCAAGAAGAATGGCCAAGACCCTTTCCCTAGAGCCTTTGAAGCATCCTCTATCCGCTCTCCTATTTGACGGCTTGTTTCATAGTCGCCCATCACATCATCACCGACCGTTTTTCCGAAGACCCACGTAATCCATCCAGCTCATTCTCTCTCTTCCCTATCCCGCACATCTTGCTTATCTCGAGCTTTGCCCCCATGTTGGTTTGCCTACTCTGGCTTGAAGTTACGACTCCTTCGGGAGGCATAACAGAGATTCGTTCTCGAGTTCATTATGAGTCTGGCTTCATGTGACCGACTGTGGGCCGAGTTTCGTATGGGCATGTTTGTGTGTGGTGGTGGAAATTGGTTGAGTCTAACGTATGTATACGTGGTGAGGGTATCGGATTGGTTCTTGGTCGTGGGAGGACTTTCAGCCGCCGACACGTTCAAGGAGACGGGTACTGTGTCGCAGATATCGTTCGGGGAAGGCGAGCCGTTCCTGGGCGCCATAAGCGAGAGGACTGGAACTTTTGAAGTCATTCAAGGAGGGTCTGGCGCTGTTGCATATCTATCGGCGGCGGACAAAGACTGCAGAGTGGAAGGGAAAGTGACCGGTTGTAATGGCTGGAAACGATTACCGCTGGAGCAAGGGCTGGGCGAACACACGCGGTAAGGCATTGTGGCGGGGGAGACTCGTATGTCTCGAAAGTACGATGTCACTGTTCTGGGGGACAACCTTGGTTCCGAACCTTGTCAGGAGCCCTGAGTGGTGTGGATCCTCGATCTGTCGACTCTAACTGAAGAGGACTCTTTGTCCGATGACTCATGCCTGTCAATTTTTTCCTATCCATTCGCCTTCGCGGTGAATCATATCTCCTTACTAACTTTCCTTTACCTTAATTTAGCCTCAGCTGACAAAATTTCAGTCAGTGGGAAAGGGCTTTAAAAGACGCATGGGCACATGTTCGTATACGTCGTCCAGCCGTCTTGTCTACACCCGCAAATGTAATCGGACACATTGGACCTCCGCAATCAGTGGAGCTACTGAATTAGCTCCGGGAATCTGTAAGCTCCCCTCAAGAACCCTTCCCTTCAGGCGTGTATACGACGGCATTACTTTCATGTATCGTGCGGCGTTCAATTGCCGGACAGTTGAATTTGAGTAATTGGTGTCTTCTGCCGACGTCGATATCGTCGATGATTGGCTAGTATTTTAGTATATTGAATATCAATAGACGTAGAGTCAGCGCAGAATTCATAGGTCAGACGAAGCGAGCAAACGAGAGCAAAAATAGAATATCCCCACCAACGTAACGACCTGGCTGAGTACTTTATGAAGGAAAATAGGCTGATTCAAAAATAGGTAACGTTGAAGATTCATTATTAGACTTACAGAATAGCTTATTTGGTACGAGCCGGGAAGCCGCAAAAGTTCAATACCTACTAGACCTCCGTCATATTAATAAAAATTAAGAAACGCTCTAGACTATTAGTACATCTGAGTGTTCGAATTAAATACACAGGCCATTCTTTTGCGTTATTGAACTCCCATCGCAGCTGCATAATGACGTGTATGGACGTTCAAGACCAACGCCACAAACAGACAGCAGTCTCAAAATAGCTCCTCCTGAGGTCCGATCTATTTTAGCATACTCAATTGACAATAGGCCCTTTTATCCAGCAGATATGCATGGAAGTCATCTTTTGAGGAGCAGACGAAGAGAACCTGCTTTTTTAGCATTCATGCTCTGCCCCGACTCCAGATAACCTTAAAACACGGCCTGAAGTGCTTGTGCCAACCGTGCCATTACATATACCATATGGAGTAAGTGGTTCAGCATTAGTGGATTCCAGAATTTGATATGAATACATTGATAATGAAAGTCATTTAATCGCTAACTGTGGGACTTTACGAAACCGCCTTGACCGCAGAATGAGACCATCCTCGAGGTTAAGGCGAGGCGCATCACGAGGTAGACTGGGGTACTATTATAGCACACGAGGGAAAGCCGTGTGTGTAATGACGCGCAAAGTTTACCACTATATAGCGTTCAGGGCCAGACCTCTTTGGACAAAAAAATGATAGATTTTGGTTTTTCAATCACGAATTACAAGCAACAAATAGGTCGCTTCCACTGCCTAGCATGGAGTCGATGTCTATATTGGAATCAGCATAAGTATGAGAATCATGCCCGTCAACGAACAAGGCTTACAAGAAAAGAAGTCGGCGATAGGCACCATGTCCAGTGTTCCTAGAGGTGTAGAGGTCTCCATGGGTTGACCACCCCACAACACACGGATGAAATGAGACGTTGTCATGTTAGAGCTGGACTTGCTGTACAGCTCGAAGGCCACCTAATTTTCAGAGTTAACTAGTTATAGACGGGTAATTGTAAAGATATATATACTTCGGAACCCATGCCAGGCCAAACCATCTCGGAGATCTGGAGGAAGCCGAGGAGCGGGGAAATAGAACCATCGTGTGCAATGTTGTGGAAGTATCTCATCTAAAGACATATTGCGTCAGGGTGTTACTCATGCTTTGGACATAACACGTTTACCTTAGATTGTCCAGAAATCTTATCCCGCAGATGTCCTTGAAGCTCGAGAACCCATGCTCCATATCTGAGCGCGGAGTACTGGGCCGACTGAGGAGCATCTCTATATTGCCACGAGTACTCCCAGTTGCCGAGGCGGTATACCGTATTAGCCTTAGCGATGTTGTTAGCTACAGCAATACGTAAAGAAGAGTAGCGCACCATATCCTGTGTAACACACGACGAAGTAGAATTCAAGTCACATGGGAGCGTCTTCTTGTGGCATTGTTTAGCACTCAGGTTATCGTAATAGCTAAAAACAGACGCCTTCAGCAATCGTCAAGAGGATGAATGCCGGTACTAACTGATCAAACGACGAGTGCCAGCCGGCAGTGTCATGAGTCGCGATCCCAGATATGGCATCCAGCTGGGCATACAGGCTGGTAGCTGCGGTGAGATGATTGTTCCATGTCTGGCTCCCAGTAGTGATGGCGCTCTGCAGCTGATTAGCCGTGTTACAGGGGTACGTGGGCTCTAACGAGTCAAAGGAAGAGGACTGAATAAGTGCTTCAATATCGCTACTGCCGGGGAACAGGCCCTTGACGAGACCACTTGCAACCTGGGACGTGATCTGGTTGTTTGTAACACCTGAGCAAAGAGGGGAACGTTCAGGACGTGTTTCCATCGACGGGAAAAATTTGAAATACGGATGTTCGAAACCGAGGTATCCAATTGCGAACCAAGTCCTAAGCGTGTTGCATAAACCCCACGAAGATCCTTGCCATGTGTTATTGCGTCTTCGAGGCCTTCCTCCGTGATCTGGGGAAGCTGACAACTTGGTCCAAGTCAAACAAGAGACCTTTCTTTTGTGCATTGTTTTCAAACCTACGTAGTGCCAACGAATCCGGGGCCGACTGAAGTGGTCCACGGATTGCGCGAGTCGGTAGACGCTTGCCACTGAATTCACGCGTAGATAAGTTGAAAGGTCCACCGGATTCTCCAGTTGGACAAATGGCTTGCCTGAATGTCTGTCACATCTGCACCTGGTCCAGAGGCGCTGTCAAGGTCAGGAATTAAGCAAGCGGAAGAGTGTATGACCAGGAAGGGCGACAAACGATCTAAGACCATACAAGGGACCCTGGCCAACGCAGCTCCATGTTATGTCTTCTTTGAAGAAGGTGTTGGACGCGTAAGGTGTGCGCTTGTGGTGTCTTTGAATAATTTCAACATATTCGAGGGTGTATTCTCTCGGCGGAGTCCTTTAAATGTATCAAGGATGAAAAGTGATGAGTTGAATATATTGAGGGTACCGATACTCCTGTGCCCTAACATGAGGCATATTACACCAGTTATATTCCCCATAAGCTTTGTCGGGAGTCGAAGACGAGTTGAAGATACCCGGAGATCCAGATCCGTTCAAAACAAACGTAAGATTGTTAATATTCGTCGAGTTTGGAGGATAATGAACGACGCTAGCCACCGTATTCGTTGCCGGTCCCAGGAAGGTGGCCAGGGCGACAACGGCGGTCGCAAATGTCAGCTTAATGGACATGCTGGGAATCGAGGTTTGTCCACATGATACCTTGCCGTTGCCAGCGATATTTAAACACTGTTCGGTCCAGCTGCTCAGGGGTTCACGTGTAGTGCTGATCGACATTCCCGCGTCGAAGACTTGAAGTTCGAAGAAGTACGAGGAACGTGCGTTGTTGAAGTTTTTTATGTCGAACAGCTTGAGATCGGTCCTTGGCGTCGGTGTCGTAATGTCAGCCGTACTACAGATTCGGGCCACGCACTAATTCTGCAGCCAAGCGAGGTCATGGACCAGGAGATACATAACCATAATGCATTGAGTATTGTGTTGATGGAGATGACAACAACACGCGTCGACAACGACGCGTACTTGCGGTCCAGAATCCAGATCAACAAATCATGTTCTTGCCTTGTCACCTCTGAGTCTCTGACACTAAATCCCACATAATTATGTACGGCTTCTGTAAGAACTTGGAATATGCCCTGATCATGCCGCTACCGATTATAAAGGAAGCTTGCGGCTTGAACGCCTGTGAATTTCGCCATCAAGTCGAATGGCTCTACCTCACATCGTTGTGCTCTCTTATTTATTCGCTCGTTTATTCACCCAAGATGTGACTGCCTCGTCGTTGAACTTTGCAGGACAAGCCGTTCTTGCCGAAGCAGCTCTGGCAGAAATTCTGACGCGTGGGGCGCCAATTCTCGGTGGGTCATGACGAGCATAATCCACGCACAAAACTCACCGATACTTAGGCTACGACGATGGATGCGTACCATCTTCAAAGACGTGCGATTGGATGGCGAGATTCCCGGACAGCACAAAGCTTGTGCATATGAACTTGCCAGGGACACATGATTCTGCCACCTGTGAGCCTGAACCCATTATGTGACAACACACTTCTCAGATGTCTACCCAGGGAACTACTCGGACGCTACTCAAGCCTCGCTTTTGCGCTACACTGGCCCGTGAGTCCGTCAAACCTCGTCAAATGATTCCGATTTTTGGAAATATCGCAGTATACCCTCTGCAGAGACGTTCAGGTGTCAAGAACATTCCCTCCTCCGATCTTTAAATGAAGGAATTCGCGTCTTCGACTTACGCTTTGCATACAATCCCGGGAACGACACTATTGGGTTCCATCACGGTAAGTGACAACAATATCTCCTATCTCACTGCACCTAATACGGGTATTTTGAAGCTCAGGCTCTACTTGCCCCTCAAACGAGGATCGAGGATGTTTTCTTCGGTTTTTATTCCTGGCTCGACAAACACCCGACGGAGGCGGTCCTCGTTTCACTGAACTATGAGAGTGGGACTGGTACTCCTAATGATGCTGCTCTCCAGGAACACCTGTACGACGTTTTTGAAAGCGATATAAGCAAGAAATACTGGCTTCAAAGCAACGGGACGGTATGTGTTCCTTGTGTCTCGTCAAAACCCTCTATATCTGAGCTGAATGCCCAGCTCGGGACTCTCGGACAAGCCCGTGGAAAGCTCACACTCCTTCAGCGCTTTACCTACTCGCTACTCCCCTCAACATTGTCAAAACGCATTGGTATCTTCCTCGACGGCTCGCAATGGACTGACAATGGCAAGATCATCGAGCTGATATACAATACAGCCCTAGACCAGATTGCGTATATCGAGGACTATTACTATATGGACGAACTCACCGATGATGCTGGGACCGCTGCCAACGTCGACCTCAAGTTTAACACGACTATCGCACACCTACAGAATGCAACATTGTTCAACCCCGATCAGCTATATATTAGCTTCGCCAGTGCCTCCCACAACGATGCTGTACCCCAAGTTACGCCCGAGGTATGCATCGAGCTTGAGGAATAACTCAAGAGCACTGACGATACCCTAGATAATGGCTATCGGGGACGGCTCAGTCCCCGGTGTCAACCAGAAACTCCTGCCTTGGTTGCAAGAGCGCAAAGGAAAAAGATTTGGCGTCATTAGTACGTGGCGACAACCTCAAGATGTTGGGAGTTGACTGAACCTTATGCCTATAGTGCTTGACTTCTATGATGCCGTTCCTGGATTGGTTGAAGCAGTTATTGGCTTATAATCAGTTCGATGTTCCCTTCATGTATTGGTTACAACATTTATCAAACTAATAATTACACGGAATCTCTGCAACCAGTCCTCCAGTCATACTTTCCAAAGTCTTTCGCAGGTTTGCTTCTATTCTATGCCCTGCGTTGTTCAGCCGCCCCCCACGGAATAATCTTTTCCCAGAAGAGGGGTCCAATCTTCGTTCCGAATATAGGTTTCCATGCTTGTGGTAGGGCAGTCGACCCCAAGCTGGAGCCAATGTCAGACTCATGTCAACAGTACGCATCTGTTGCTCACATCGTTGGGGTGCACGATACTCAGATCGCCCCCGTCAAATCCAAATTCCCCCATGAACGCAAAACCTTCAGCGATCTCTAGTCCCAAGTCTCTGTCCCCGGGTGCCAGTTTAGCTATTGTCTCTATATCAACCTGTTCATATCGGCTACCCGGGAAACCGAGGATCTCCCCCCATAGCTTCATATAGTCGTTCCAGCTCATCAAGGAGCCAAAGCCAAGCACGCTCTTACCCGGAGATATCTGCAGCAATGCGCGTACCAGATAACCGGTGTCCGCGCGTGTGTCAATCATGGGCAGAGGGGTATTTGGGTCAGCAGGGAGAGAAAGCACATATGTGCCATCTGGTTGCTGGGGGCGGTTTTCAGTCACAGCCAGAGTCGGAATGAATGCGCGCACCTTCCGCGGTGCTATGAATGGGAAGACTCTCCAATTTGTTGCGTAAAGACCAATATATACGCTCGACATCTTCTCTGCGAGGCTAGGGAGGTTCTCTCGGATATAGTCGACCACAATGCCTTTGGAATCGAAATGATACACCCGGCGGTATTTGCCCTTGCTCCATTTCTTCGCACTCGCCACCGATGAGTACACGAACCGCTCCAGTGTTGACACTTTGGCAGCAGCATCAGCGATATTCTTACCGCGTCGAATCTCCAAATCATAACACGCCTCATTGAGAGGCTGATCTGGAGGCAAAGCCGGCGCACTCTTAGGGTCGAGAACTGGTTGCCAAAAATCAGTCACTGCGAAGATGACATGAGCGCCTTCGAAGGCTGGAGCGAGGGAGGAGGGATTGTCAAGGTCTCCTGAAACTATCTCGACGCCTCTCGCTGCAAGGTTCTTGCTGGAAGGTTTGGTGGTGTCGCGAGTGATGCCCCGGATGTGCCATTGGGGATCCTGCAGAAAGACATCGGCAACCGAGCCTCCCTATATCTCGTATGTAAATATGGTCGACTGTTGGTAGTATGCCTACAATACCTGATTGCCAGTGATTCCGACAACCACGATGAGCTTCATGGTAGGTGTGAAAGGGGCTCTGTTTTGCCCCATGCAGCTGACTTGCCGGTAGTCCGCTGATGTTGAGCCTCGAAATCATCAGACCCCTCGTGAAATACGGCATCCTTCATAACTGGCCACCTGACCTTGCTAGTATACGGAATGACAGGCGTGTGTTAGATTCGGTTCTTGCGCTCTCGGAGACCACATGCACTCCTCGAATGTCTTAATGTCTCGAGTCGTGCACGCCTTGATATAGCCCGAGTTCCAGCCTGAAACTGAAGTCCCTTCTTCGACACTTCCATTCAAACGCCAAATTGAACGTGTGCTCTAGTATCTTAGGCTGTCTTGGCTACAACCAGAAAACTATCCACGGCAAGTTGCGATGAAGGCAAGCCATAAAATGCGACTCCTGAACTTGTAGGCGCCTTCAGAGCACATGCAGACCAAAACCATTTTCTGGAAGTTGTTTCTTTTTTTATAACAACACAGCGTCGACGGTTCGTTGAACCCTAAAATGAAAACAAGTCCATACAGGTGTTTCTTCCATAAGCCTTTCTTCCTCCGTTGATGCTTGGTAGATGTTTGAGGCACGAGGCATTAGGCTTGTCCATATCCCATGCCAAAACGTGCAGGTGACCACCACGAGAGAACTCCTTCACTAGTAACTTTCCCTCAATCAATGGGGGCGGTACAGTGTCTCGTCCAGGAATAACAGGCTCGATGGGCTTCAGGATCTTCACAAGACGCAGAACCGCCATATTCCTTCCTTCATGCTCCAGTTGTGTCGATCGCTCAAAATGAACAAGCAACGTCCCTAATTACAAAAGACATGCTAGGTTAAATGACCAACATCGACTGTACAGCAGGGGGGGCTCACCACTAAACATATCAGACACCCTTTCCTTCCTTGTGAACAAATAACTCAATTTCACAGACTCAATCCTATCCCCAACCACAACCCCAATACGGGACATTATCGAGCTCATCTCAATCGCGAACGGCTGTTCCAAATAATACAACTCCCTGCGCTTACGCGTAAGGCACGAAAATCCACCCCGCAATTTCTTGACCGTGTCGAGCACAGGCTGGGTTACGAGCCCATCTTGTAATAATTGTTTTTGGAGGGGTACGTTGGAGGCGTGCGTCACAGTAAATAAGCCTGTCGACCAAGGGGTCCCATCTAGCCCTGGGAGGTCATGCCCATTGGCAAAATGATCAGGATCGTTATCGGGCGTGAGGCGAAAGCGGAGCATGCCCGACGTCGGTGGAAGTAGCGGGTGATGAAGGTAGTAATAGAGGAATCCACGAGTATTAGGCGGAAACGGAACCGCCGTCGGAGCGCTTATCCCGCTGTAGTATATACAACACTTCGGGTACTGGGGATGATGTTTCAAGCCAGAGAGATCCACGAAATCACCGCGTGTGAGACGGTCAGGGTCTAGTGTGGTAGACGGGGTGTCGATGCCCTCGATACTGGGCAGTTTCTTGAAAGCTGCTTGGGCCTTTTCATCGAGGTCTGACGAGGCGTCTGGGGCCTCGATACTGGGCAGTTTCTTGAAAGCTGCTTGGGTCTTTTCATCGAGGTCCCACGAGCGGACGAGGTCTCGTGTGATAGATGGGGCGGCTGGGACGTCCTCGATACTGGGCAGTTTCTTGAAAGCTGCGTGGGCCTGTTTATCGAGGTCCCACGAGCGAACGATTACTTGGGAAAATCTTCGCCGGAGGAGTAATTGTCCTTCCTGGGGCATGGGAACCCACGCATCGTAGGTAGGGTTGGCGAGCTTGATGGGGTCTAGGATTTTCAAGACACGCAGTACTATCGTGTTGGTGCCCGCGTCGTCCGGAAGCGTAGATCGTTCGAATCTGAGAACAAGTCGCCCTTGCCAATCGTTAACTTCGGTGGAGTCCACACATAAGATAGATAGAAGATACCTTGGTACGGTGGTATAAGTGTCCTGTGTTCGCGCGTGTCCACAAAAATATCCAGAATCCGTACAGAGCACACCTCCGAATCAGTTATAACCCGAAATACCGTAGCCTTGACGTTCATATTGAACACGAAAGGCTGCTCGAGGTAACACATATCCCTGATTGACGTTCTATTCACCCCAAATTTCTTCAGAAGCTTCTTCATCGTATCAAGGTGAGAAACCGAAACGACACGATCATGCAGCAGGCGTTTGCGCACTGCCGCGTAGGGCGGGAACGCGAGGGCGACTGAGGATATAGACCACGGGATACCATCCATACTAATAAGATCCGTCCCCTCCGCGATGCGCTTAGGGTCGCTGATCTCAGTAACACGAAATCGTATTTCTCCACATGTAGGTGGGAGGTTGGAGGGTAGGTGGTAGTAGAGGAACCCATGCGTGTGAGGGGGAAAAGGCACGAGGTGGCGACGCCATTGGTAACGGAACTCGGCGGGTCCGCTATTCACTAACTGGATATAGGGTGCCCTGCGCCCGGAGAGGTCAACAAAGTCGCTGGGTTTGAGGTTCGATTGGTTGAACGTCCCGATGGTTCGCCAGATGCGATTTTGAGGCATCGAAAAGGCCACGATATCTTCAGCTTCGTCGGGGCCTTTTGGAGCCCATGCCATGTTTCTGATACCTAGCAAAAGGGGGGGTCGCAAGAGGTGGGCGGGCCATAGTCGAGATGAAACCCGCCGGATTGGTAAAAGCCTTAGGTGTCTGTGGAGAATATTCTACGCGACAAATGGTTGAACGCTAGTTGTTGGATAAAGAGGGAGCTTACCATGGGCTATACGCCTTTCGATAGTCGAAGGCGAGTTCATATTGAAAACATGTTGCGAGATGATTTGTGCGAGGTAGTAGTTGTAGGTAGCTAGCTATTTGTCCCAAGAACTTGATCAAATAACGCCAACCTCGACTTCCCAACCACCACTCTCAAAAACCCCAAAACTCGGTGCACCCCGTTCAACGTTAAGCAGCTGAAGAACGACCATCAAACGGGTATATGATGGGATGTTTTCACGGTACAAACTTATCACATACGAGGAAAAGTGGGTCTCATGATTTCGAGATTCAGCCTCAACGTATTGCTAATGGACTAATGGCACATCCGGGGTATCACTCGCGACACCACCAAATCTTCCAGCAAAAGCACGAGATGGTTTGGGGCGACCTTGACAAGCCTTCGAAGGCGCCTATGTTATCTTCGCAGTTACTAATTTTTGACGACAACCTAAGTGCTGAACAAACGGAAAGACGCTCCCTTGTGACCCGAATTCTACTTCGTTGAGTGTTACCTGAGTGCGGAGTCCTTTGCCAATCGAGGAGCACCTATATTGCCACGAGTACTCCCAATCGCCGAGGCGGTATACCGTATTAGCCTTAGCGATGGTGTTAGCTACAGGAATATGTAAAGGAGAAGAGCAGCGCACCACATCCTGTATATGGCCCGTGGACTTTCGAACTACAAGGACATCTGCAGAATAAGATTTCTGGACAGACTAAGGTAGAACTGTTATATCCAAAGCATCAGTATGTAACACCCTGACGCAATATGTTTTTAGATGAGATACTTCGAAGATTCCTCCTGGTCTGCGAGATGGTTTGGCCTGTAGTGGGTTCTGAAGTATATATCTTTGCAAATTTTGAATATCAGTGGTCTTCGAGTTGTACAAGACAACGTCTCATTTCATCCGTGGGTCAACCCATGCATGGAGATCTCTACGCCTCTAGGAACACTCGACATGGGCGCTAACTCCTTCTCTTGTAAACCTTGTCTGACCTGGAGCACGATTCTCACACTTAGTGGATGTGACCTGTTCGTTGCTTGTAATTGCTTTGCTGTCCAAAGAGGTCTGGCCCCCAGGAATGCTATATAGCAGAAGCTGGCTGAAGCATGCATACTCTCGGTGGAATTCCACTCAGGAAGTTCAACAATTCAAGTTGCAAATCTACCAAAATCGGTAAATTCTATGCGCCACTACACCCGCGGCCTTCCCCTGTGTGGTATAATAATACCTCAGTCTGCCTCGTGATGCGTCTCGCTTTGGCTTCAAGGATGGTCACATTCTGCGATCTCGTACTCAGCGATTAAATGACTTCCATTATCAATCTATTCATATCAAATTCATATACTTCTGGAATCCAGTGCTTGTGCTCTGAACCACTTTGGCACTTGTTTCTATATAGCATAATGGTACGCTAGGGCAGAGCATGATTTGTTCTCTTCGCCTACCCTCAAAGGATCCTGGACTCTTATAAACTCCATCTGTGACTAGAACTTAGGGACATATCCAGTACTCAGGCGTCGCTATTTTGAAATTGCTGTCTGTTTGTGGTGCCGGTCTTGAACGCCGAGTTCCCTCATACACATCCGGCTTACGGCGATGGGAATTAGTCCCGAAAAATAATGCCTGTATTTAATTCAGAAAATAAGATGTAATGATACTAGTCTGGAGTTTTTCTTGACTTTTGTTACTGTGACGGAGGTCTAGTAGGTTCTATAATTGAACTTTTCCAAAGAGAAATTCTATAGTCTAATAATGAACCTTCGCATCACCTATTTTTGAAACAGCTGCCTATTTTCCTTCGTAGACTCATTACTCAGCCAAGGTACTTTAATTACGTCTGTGGGGATAATCTATTTTTGCTCTCGCTTTGCTCTTCTAAGCTGCCTTCGTCTGACCTAGTATGGATCTTCTACGTCGATTCAAATCCAATATCATCCAAAATACTAGCCAATCATCGACGATATCGACGTTGGCAGAAGGCTAATTACTCAAATTCAACTGTCTGGCAGTGGAACGCCCCACACCACATGGAAGTAATGCCGTCGTATACACGCCTGAATGGAAGGACTTGAGGGGAGCTGACAAGTTCCCGGAGCCAACGGAGTATGTAGCTCCAATTGCGAAGCCACTGTGCCCTTGAAGTTGCGGGAACTAGTGCTGCTTGGTAAGTGTTCAAAACAAGTCACCAACAAAAGAAACGTATTTAAGTCTTCCAACTTTCGCCCCTTCTCTCCAGTTTTCTATCTCTGAAAACCAGTATGTACTCAGGTCGATCTCGACTCCTCACTCACTACTCACTATGAATCTTACTCCTCAGAACTTCCGCGCCACCCGCCAAACAAGCCCCCATAAGCAAACCACTCATCCTCGAAAATGTGGGTATTGCCTCTCCACTATCAAAATTTGCTTTCTCGTTATTGACTCCTTACAGATGAAGTTTAACGTCACTCTCATCGTCTCTGCTCTTCTCGCAGCCTGCGTCGTTCAAGCTGCCACTACCGGACAAGACG
>JABAJS010007680.1:0-42696 GCA_018221635.1 Tephrocybe sp. 10521TJB
ACTAACCACCTTTCAACCGTTGGGAGACACGAGGAAGCACTGGTCAGTATCTTCAAGGCTGTTGAACTGCGCAGGGAAATCGTGGCAAATTCCAGTAATGTTAATTGTCTGGAGGAGCTGGCGACTTCCCTGGAAAGTTTAGCAATACAGCTTGGGGCCGAGAGTGAGGCTGCGGTAAAAGTTAGCGAGCATGCAGTTGGTATGAGGCGGGTCCTATCGGACGGAAGATCAACAGCGTATACGCCAAGGGCGGACCTTGCCCGCGGGCTTAACAACTACTCGAATCATCTCGAACGCAGAGGTCTCGAGCGCAAGGGGGATGAAAATATTCTCGACTGCAAGGAGGATACCATCAGGGCCCTTCACGCGATCGAAGAAGCTGTAACAATTGGCCGTGCCCTCGTCGCCGAAAATCCACTTGCATTCGAGCCCGACCTTGCTATCTGCCTAAGCAACTATTCGAACTGCCTCACCAATCAAAACAGACATCAAGAGGCACTGGACGTCATGCTCGAGGCAACAGAGATACATAGGAAGATGGCAAGCAAGTATCCTGAAATATACGAAGAGAATTTGGCAACTGCTCTTCGAACACTCGGACGCTGTTATTCTGATGTTGGGGGTCACAAAGACACATCATTGGCCAGCATTCGAGAATCAGAGGCAATTGCCGAAGGAGTCACATCGCGAAGGGAGATTGAAGGAACTCCTGAACTGGGTGTGGAAGACGACAAGATAGATATCGTCCAAAGTTCACGACATCCAAGGAATCGGAAAGGGGCACTACCTCTGCTGCCAGTTGATCGACGGCAACGTCTACAGAAGCTCTCGCGATCCTTTGTAAAGCAGCTGCATACCATGTTTCCAGAACAGTGACTTCACCAGCGCATAAATAGATCCAGGCGTTAAGTATATAGCTATAGGTGGGGTCGTTGTATATGTATGTAACTTGGTAGATTGTTTACAAAATTTATAACCGTCGGTTAATTTTTATAGCAACTCTTCTATCTCAGCTGTATCCTATCTCTTTCCTCATTATTATATCGAGCAATTCTCCCCGTACCCACTAAATCCGACGTGTCAAACCCTGAAGTTGATTTTCCAGGCCCCCCTTCTGGAAGATTAGGAAGCCATACTCGAAGGGGAATCCTCTGCTGTAGCTCTGAGCCTCTCAAGTCATCAGACTGAAATTGTGAGGTATTGTGTCCACAAAAAACGACATAAAAGGTGCCATATGATCGGGATCAGTTATACCGCTCTCACCCATGTCCCTTCTCCCCTCAGATCCTGCTGCAGGCAGAATCACTTCGGAGTCGGGATTTGACGTCTGTCGTCCAGAGCACTGTTTCCACGCCTTCGATGCCCTATACTGTTCCCTTACCAAAGCCCAACCGATAGATCCCGACTTTCCCAATGAGAAATAGTGAGTTTTCGCCTTGATAGCCTTTTGTGGTTATTTCAACCATTGAGGACAGCCCACTGTTCGTTACATGGAACACTCGTTCAACGCGTCCGGGACGTGCACCCCGGTTGAGAGGCTGCATAGGGAGCTTTGAGGCACTCTCACTGTGGGATGGCGTTCCCGAATATGCCCTCATCAGTGCTTTTAGAGACTCCCGCTTCAGAAAGATCGATAAGTCTGAGTTGGACTCGTTAGAATGCTGGTACGTCCAGCTGCTTTAAATTGACATTTCAACACCTCACAATTTACTATAGTGTCTCTTTGCTCACCGACTTCGAAGACGCTTCCTCTTATTTGGACTGGACCATCGGTGTGCATGGTATCTACATCACGTTTCTTCATCCATCATCACTTCAGAGCAACAGTACCTCTGAAGCGCCCTCTCCACTGTCTTCTTCGCCCTACCTACCACGTTTGACGTCTAAGCAGACCTTTACTGCGACCTATTTGCCAGATGTCATTCCCGAGCAAGGCTGGGATAAGATCGAAGCAGTTGACAGCGCAATCAACAAGGCAGGCTGGAGTGGGCGCATCACGGAAGACCTCCGGCGAAGCATAAAGTTGCGCAGATACCAGAGCAAAGCATGTACAGTGGGTTGGGATGAGTATTTCCAGTGGCGCGAGTCCCATTCATAGTTGTCAGTCATTAAAACTGTCAACCATCCAACCACCTTTTGCTCGTTCACATCACAGCTTGTATGTATAACCAAGAGGAACAATGTACAATACAATATCAAACGAGTCTCAGGCTACACAAATAAGACTAGATATCTTGCGTGAAGTCTGCATTCATACACTGCGCAGCGGGGCTGCAGAAAACTCAAGAGGAAAGGCCTTCTTGAATGGAAACACAACAAAGAAAGTAGTATGCATTTTGAGATATTATATATGTATATATACAAAGCGGTTGTTTGGTATTAGATGTGCTCCTAGATATCCACGCCCTGCGCCTAGTCTTTAAGACGGCTTGCTCTGAGTTTTATTTGGGAAAAGCTGCGCCCTCATCTTGAGCAAGCGATTATTGGGGGTACCCCATGCATCATCAAACCTCTCCTCCAACCTCTTCCACACATCACGCAGAAGTTCCACGTCGCCTCCGCTGGTGGTTTGGAATGCTACCATAATCCAGTAGAAAAGAGACCGTCCCACCTGCATCTCTGCAGGCATACGCATGAACGCCTGAAACATCTGTTGAAGGTTGTCCAACGTCCAATCAGGCTCGTCGGACGAGTCTGTATCGGTTCGTCTGCGACGAGTGCCAGCGTTTTCCCGAGGCTTGACGCCGTGGTGGCGAAAGCCGAGGAATATCGATCGGAAAACATGGATTGTAGGTTGATAAAGCGGGGGACCAAACTTGCCGCCTTCATCGTAGACGAAAGGGGTGCCAGGTTCCTTGTTCAGCGTGGTGATCATGTCGGCGAAGACGGCGAGAGTAGCGGACAGGCGTCCGTGGTATGCCAGGATCTGGACCATGCTTGTGTAGGTCACGGCATTGGGGACGAGGTGGTCCGGCACATCAAGGAGCTCCTCTATTCTAAGCCTGCGACGGTATTCCTCTAGACGTCTGATCTCTTCAGGCAAACCATCAATAGAACCCGGCGCCAGATTGTGTCGAAGGATGTGGTAAATCATAAGTACCACGTCAATGCGTTTCCTTTTGCTATACGCCAGAAGGAGCGCATTGAGACCGTCCAGACCCAGTTCCATCCGATCATGTTCTAACCTCAACACAGTAGAGCGCACCGAGCCATGTTGGTCTGTATCGGAGAAGTACTTCATGAGCGCCAGATGCGTGATTCGGTTTGGGGCAATCGGGGAGCGTTCCAACAGTGACTTGGCGTGATGCATACACTTCGGGTCCCTTGTCCTAGCGGCCGCCGCGATGAGTGTCGTATACGTATAGATATCCGGCTGTACTGGCTCCACTGTCACAGAATCTGTACCCAGAGCCTCACTGTCACTTCCAACTAGAGACTCAAGTTGAAGTGTAGTCCCAGGCGCGTACCCCTTCGTCATATCGCGAAAAAAACTGAGCGCGTTATGATAGCTCGAAATGGGAGTCTTTCTCAACCCGCGGCCAGCAGCATTGATAAGAATGTTCCACTCATGCAAATGAACCGTCCCGCCAGCAGCTCGAAGCCGTTTGAGCAGAGTTAAAATACGCTCGTACTCTGTGTAAGTCATGGGGCGCATCTGAGAAAGAAGGCGAACTGTCCGGTGGAGGACGGCATAAGGTATGCGAAGGCTTTCCTCTTCGAGCGCAGAATAAGCCTCCCAGGCTGCATCGGCAGAGGATGTCGTGTGCATGATGTGTAGCCAATGGAGCTGGGCGCGCTTTCTATCGGTGGTTGGGGGTGATAATGGAGGCATGCGAATCTTTTTAACAGGAATGGGTTGAAAGCTGCGGCCTACTTGATGAGTAGACTGTGGCGCCACGTATTGTTCGGTGGTTCTTTCCGTTTGGACGTCGGTTTCGAAAGGTTGAGATTTGGGGGAGGATGAAACGGAGTTCTCCACAGGCTTTGGGTTTATGTGCATTTCTCCGTGCGTGATAGTCGTTGTCGAACTTGTACCAGTGTTCGTTGCAGTACGTCTCTTCCTGAGCAACCAGGGCGTTGGTTCGGTTGGGGGGACGTCTTGCGGAGTGTCTGCTTCTTCGCGAACGGTTCTGAATCCCACTCGAACTGACTCTTGAGACGCATGAAACGGCATTTTCGTGGAGGGCTCTTGGACAAAGGGTACTGTTTTGGGCAGCCGTCTGAGGCCTGCTTTTTGAACAGTATCGCGACATGCATAGCCAGGAGGACCGAAAGGATCTTTGCGAAGACTCTGAGGTCGCTGCCTCGGGTGTAAACGGACAGATACTGTTTCTTCCAAAGTCACTACCCCAGCCGATGTACTTGCTTGAGGTTCTGTGGTTGACTGGCTGATGTTCCCCTTCAACTTCATTTTCGTCCTGGAAGATTCTGCGGCGCCTCCTCCTTGTGAACACACGGACGGGGTGTGTGAATGGGTCGTCGAGTGCGAGGACATTGTCCGAATCAACATGGCACGACATTCCGGTGACTGAGCTGGCCAGCATCCCAGCGAGGACGCTCTGAGCATATGCAGTCATCCTATAATGTTCAATCAGAGGGAAGACAAGACCAATAATAAGAACCAATACTAACCGCGACTTGAAGTCAAGAAAACGACAGATGCAATGTCCTGCGACGCGTCCAGGAATCTCACTTCAGTAACCAAAACAACTCGGAAAATTTGTCCAGTTGGCAAAGGTTTCCCAGGCTTCTGATCACCCAAGATCCAATCGCACAAGCCTGATTTCCGATGTCCTCTTTTTTTATATTCAACTTTCCAGTTCGCGCAATCACATTTACTGCGGGCGTAAGAGCATATGTATTCGTATATACGTATGACATAGTGTGGCAATGAACATGACGAGTGAGAAAAAAAATGCAGGTAATGACAATCAAGCCCGGGCCTTGAGCGTTCCCAAGAACGCAGCCTTTTCTTCGAATGTTTGGAAGGAACCGTGCTAAAAAAAAATCTTATCAGCACAAGTGACTAAAAACCAACAATAATACAACACATACACCGAACTTCGACGAGGTATCGATGAACTTGAGTTGGACCTTCTCCAAGTCCCGGCGAGAAGTGTGGACCATGAGCGATTTGCGGATGGTGATGACACGCTTCTTGGTACCGGGGATAGAACCCTTGAGCATGAGGAAATCGTTCTTGACAATACCATAGTGGGGGAAGCCACCCATGGGTGTGATGGCCTTCTTGGTAATGTCAGACTCGGTCGAGGCGTTAGCCTCATCGGAGCCGGAACCAACGCGGTAGATCTTCTTGTTGAGCTCCGTACGGTGATGGTAACCGTCTATTTAAAATATTGTCATCAATGAAAGGTTCTAAGAGATGTTTAGTGGTAGACGCACTTTGACCGGCGCGAGCAACAGAGAACATGACACTGGAAGGATGCCATGCACCGATACAAGCAACCTTGCGGAGACCCTTGTGCGTCTTCCTGGGAAGCTTCTTGGTACCCCAACGGTGAGTGGCACCCTCGAATCCGTGACCCTTGGTTACGGCAATGACATCGACGACCTCGTCCTGCTCGAAGACGGAGCCAACCTCTACAGGCTTCTCGAACAGGCCGTGTGCAAACTCGACCTTGTCAGCGATGGAGCCGCCGTTAACCTGGATCTCCATGAGGTGAGCCTTCTTCTGGCTGAGACCAGTCTTGCGGATCTGGGTGTGGGCGAGGACACGGACGACAGTGCAGTATTTGCGGATACGTTCGAGCTCACGGGCAACAGACTTGCCGCCATCCTCAGCGTGCTTCTTGGCATAGCGAGTGAAGGCCTTCTTCTTCGAGCGGTACCAGTTCTTGTAGAACCGACGCTTAACTTCATCAGAAAGATGGGACGCCCAGACAGTTGTGAGAGTACGGAGGCCGCGGGGAGTCTCGACGTATCCAACAACACCGACAACAATGAGAGGGGGGGTTTCGATGATGGTAACAGCCTCAACAACTTCACGCTTGTGCATCTCTGAAGAAAATGGAAATCAGCTGGAATATCGATAAATGACTCGATCAACACACTGGAGCCAGGACGGTCAAGATCACGGACAACGTGGGTCATGCCAGCCTTGTAACCCATGGTGGCAGTCAAGTGCACAGGCTTCTTGGGGTCATCCTGAACCGACAAGGTCAATAATTCGATTCCACTGTACTTCAAGCGCAAGTCCTCGTACCTTGGGGAAGGACTTAACCTTTCCACGGTGACGAGCGGCCCTCTTTTTGGGGAGGAAGCCAAGAGAGCCGTGACGGGGCGCTTCGTACTAAAATTCGTTGAATGGCTTAAAACCTGCAGAAAAAAAGCTGCTACTTGAAACTAACCTTACGGTGACTGCAGTAATGGTTAGTGAAGGGATCATAGGTTTGGCATAGTGAGATACTCACCTCATCTTGAGGGATCTTGAGGGGGTCGAGGGTAGTGTCGGGCGACGTAAATTTCGATCTCTCTCACAGTCGACTCGGCAAACGCCGGCGGTGGCTGCTGGTACTGTATAGTTGTTGATCCCACATTCTCCGATCGCCCGTTTTGGGCAATTTTGTTTCCCTTTATGGCATTCCTGTGCAAATTTGCCTCCAGTATAAGATCCCATTACCAACTTCTGCCCATTCAGTATAACGCCTGCGATCCGTTGTCAATTTCATTAATTGAACCGCATATTCAGGTGACGTTTCCGTGTACTGATTTGCGATAGTTCAAGGTTGGGGCATGTCAATAAGTCCTTCATCGTCCACGCCAGTGGCCGCGTCGAATATAATGACGCGAAGTTTGGGACACGCTGTGACGAGCGAGAGCATACCAGCGTTCGTAATGCTACCGGTATCCGAATCTCTTAGTGAAATTGACGTCAATGTGCTATCAAGAACAAGGCGTGCACCGGGGATGTCTGTCGATCGCGAAGCCAAAATCTTTGTGGATAGGAATAGTGACCATATCCACACTCTCTCCCTCGGCTGCCACTGCCACTAGCCTGCTCCACCGTCACGACCTGTGTCGACCCCGTGAATAGTATTGACGTCGGTCTCTTGGAATTCTTATGCATATACCCTACTATCAACGGACATCCTCTAAAAGTGGCGTTTGCAGCGGTAAATTTGCAGAGAGGCTCAGAGGCAGGGACTTTTCAACATAATTCAGATGTCCGCGGAATTTCCGGAAATGGCTTGCGCCCGCCGTACGCCACACAGATGTTGGCCCAAAGTTGAACCTTGAATCTTCTATGGCATATTGTAAATTACGCAACTACAAAGAACCAAGGATGGTTTTCTAGTAGGACGGCGTACGATGCAGCACCAGTGCATTATCACAGTGTACGATATTCTGGCTCGCACATCGCTAGTGCATCATTTTATCCCGAAAGTCTGATTGTTTGAACTCTGAGATGCAAGAGTAGATATATGAGAGATATGAGATTCAGAAGTTCGTTTATTATGTCCACTTTCAATTACATGATAACGCAGCATCCCCCACTCCTCCGAGCTCGTCGATCATTGCGCCTGTTATAACCACTAGCCGGTGGGCCTCCGTATCCTCCAGGGCCAGGGCCGCGTTCATAGCCTCCTCCATAGCCTCCTCCACCGTAGCCTCCTCCACCGTAGCCAGCATTCCCCCCGCGACCACCGAATCCACCTCCAGGCCCTCCACCTTGATTGTAGCCACCCCCTCCGTACCCTCTATTTCCCATTCCACCTCCAGGCGGTCCGCCACGATTTCCTATATGATTTGATTTGAATGGTCAATTGCTTTGTGATATTAAGCTGCGTGCGTACTGTTCATAGTGCGTCTGGTTTCGGGAAGATTTATGCAAATTAAAATTCGTATACTATGGGAGGTTATACACTTCCGGTTGAGAAAAGCTGGGTTTGGTGGTTTATGGCAACTTGTAAAGGTGAAGTTCTGAAACGTTTTAGTCACGGAGGCCAAGATGTGAGACAATTATCACTTTCTCTCGGAAGTTTTAGGGAAGTGAAATGAAGCTGCAGCTGTATTTTACTCGTTGATATTGCTCTGTTCTCGGAGTGGATCTGCGAGGTCAATTGTTGGAGCTCCTATTTATTGGCTGAGTATACTACTGCTTAAAATAGGTCGCGTATGGTTGCGTGACCCACGATAAGCCATCACGTTCAACGTCGTCATTTTCGGAGGCACAACAACTTCAACTCTCTAAGCTACATATCATGTCATCTTTCGCCGTTTCCTACGACCCAGATGCTGCAAGTGAACAACCAGTAGCTCTTCCATCAGCGCCTCTGCTCGTTATCAGTGAAACGGAGGTTTTACAACCGCCTTTAACGCGTCGTGGAACGGGTCCTGGTCTTGTTTTAGTCCTGCCTCATTTCGAAGATCTTGACATAAGAAAGGGAGGCGTGAAACCTCTAGATCCAGAGCCCATTCAAAAATGGGCAGAGGAAGGATTTGCAGTCGCGGCAATTACTCCAAACTCACCAGACTGGTCCTTTGAACATTCATTCAAGAGGTGCACCGATGCATTGTTGGGCTTAAAGGCACTCGATACACGCGACAAGTTTGCTGTCGTAGGTACAAGACCACTTCGCGCATGTTTGATACTGTCTTAGTTTAATTATCAGTGTACGATCCCAAGCTTGTCGAGTCCATCCTTCCGGACCTGATCGCGGACCGTCGTATTGTCGCTCTTATCATGTATGGATCTGTTCCGCAAAGCGGCACTCTGTCGATTCCTAGCCTGGTCCACCTCCATGCAGGCCAAAAATCAGACGCGTCTACAACATACGTGACTTCACACGTATATACAAATCCTTCACCACACTTCGTTCTTCCTCAGGTCGCACAATATGACCCAGGAAACGCAGCCTTGGCTCATAGTCGCTCCCTTGTCTTTTTAAGGAGATGGCTCGGTGGACCTACCTTCGATCTCGAGGCCATCTGGGAAGAACATACCTATTTCGAGTTCGAGAATAGAAGTGTCGCCAAAACAATGGGTACTATGGTGGTTCGTCTGCTATGCATCATTCCAAGAGCAATCCCCGTATTGTAATTGACAGGCTGAGCCATATGTCAATCATGTTCCTACCGCAAGTCGAATCCTTCACGTTCAAAGTCGAAGGGAAAGATGACCTTGTTTTAGATGACAGGCGGTGTTGGGCGAGAAAATCTTACCGCGTTCTACCGCGACCATTTCATCTTCTCGTGAGTAATAGACAATATCCTGCCATGATCGCGCGGCAACCTTTGTGCCTGCAGGAACCCCCCTGATGCTGCTATGCAGGCAGTATCGCGAACAGTTGGCCCAGACCGTGTCGTCGGTACGCGAGCTCCTATCAATCCGAGATAATTAACCCTCCTTCTCCACAGACGAATTTATATATAGTTTCACACACGATAGGATTGTAGACTGGCTGCTTCCAGGCGTCCCGCCAAGCGACAAGAAGCTGGCCATACCCATGATGGCTGTGGTAAACATTCGGGGGGATCGGCTTTACAACGGTAAGGAGTCCAGGCTTGTGTGGAATTCTCATCCCAATTCTTTTTCAGAGCATATCTGGTGGGATCAAGCTACAGCCCTTCGCCAAGCCGGCATCCTACCCACGTATCTCCCGTACCCAACTCCTGAAGGAAACAAAAATCTTCGCTTACCCGTAGCCGGAGCTGAAAGCGCCGCAATGCTTATAGATGAAGCGAGCGGACAGAGCAACGCAATGTTTGGGAATGATTGGGGCCTCCAGGATTAACTACCTGCTCTCGCAGTAAGGCCCAATGTATACATTTCTCCACGGCCGACGCCTTTTGACTCCTCGCGCTTGGAAGAAGTCCAGGCACGCAAGAATCCAGGCCATCTTTCCAAATTTTGCCACACGCCGCGTCTGATAAGCCTCTGATTCTAAACACGAAAGCCTCTTACCGAAAGAACTGCCTTTATGTACCTATGAAAACACGATGAACGCCTCCGAAGGCTCCACTAACTTCTATCGTGCCCCCGGCCACCAGCCACTTCAAGAATCCATATTCCTCAGGGAACACCTCACACTGTTCAATCCCCACTATGCTTAGTATGTGCACGCGAAGTGGCGTCAGGGGTTGCACGTCGCTTGGTCGATCCCATCCCCGTTGATTAAGAGTTAGAAATCAGCGCTAGATCGTACTTTTAATCGAAGGTCAGCGGACTGTGAGATAGTCCTGCCGTCCCCGATAAAACATTGCGGAACAATGCACACGACGTGAGCTCATAGAGGGACTCGGAGTAAATGACCTCATTTAAACATTTCCCTAATTCGTAATAATAATCCAAAATACATATATGTAGATAGGTATATGATCATGTCATCTCTATATCCTGGTCTACAGCGGCACGAGGTGCGCCTCTTACGACCGAGTTGACGAGCTCTCTCCTAATCTCGGCACTTATCTGCGGGTGAGGGGTAGCACGTATAACGTCTAGCAAAGCATCCTTCTGGTCTGGTGTTAGATCTGAAGCATATCTAAGAACAATCCGTCAATAAAATCGGAGGGCAGAATAATGGGAATAGTAGATTTACCGCTGGGCAAAGACAAGAAGGCTCTGGTGCCAGAGCACGGGCAGCTTGTCAGCATCACCCCGCGTCTTGGCTTTGTAGCTGTTAGATAGACGTATGAAGTGGAAAACAAGAGCATCAACGACTTTATATGGTAGCTCAAACTTTTTGTCGATCAAGACCCGAATGAACAAGGAGTTGGGGCCTACCTCCAAGATTAGGCGAGTTCATAGATAATACGAGTTTCAAGCATACCTGAGTAATCCATCTCGGCGATACGCAGGAGCGCAGCGGATGCATGAAGGACAGGGATTTTTGTCTTGGCCAGGATGGATGCGACGATAGCAGCTTCCTTCAGAGAGCATGATTGCTACGGATGCAAAGTTAAGCCAACTCCTATTGAGACGGGTCGAGCCTTACATCAAGCATTGGGAAAATAATGCCTTTGAAGAACGCGCCTGGCTTGTACAGAGCTCGCTTCAAGCATTCGTAGTACTGGACGTTGAGCTTTTTGTTGTCTTGTATGTCTTCGCGAATCGCATCGAGAAGGACTACGCTCAAGAATAATTGGGCTTGCTGAGGCTTCATACTTGAGATAAAGATCCTGGTAGCTGCACGGCACGCATGAGGTGACCAATTTTCGGGGCTCGTAAGCGCAAGCATGCGCGCCCAAGCAGGAAGAGTGGGGATAACTTTGAATATTTTGGGGAGAGGTCCCGACTTGTACTTGTGGAGGAACATGCCGAGCCTAGACCAACTCAATAACGGGCAATAAAGTTCTTCGCTGAACTTACTTGGTGTATGCTTCTACTACCTTTGGATCCAAGCCAAGTGCTGGATCTGGCTTTTCACGGTCTAAAGTGATATCATAAAAAATATACCAGCAGATGGCAAAAAGAAGACTCACCTTGTTGAACCTTTTGAATTACAGCTGCACCTCCCGTTTCTCCTTCTTGTATTTTGGCAAATATTATATCTGCAAGTGTTCGCCGTTCTCCGGAATTTGAGGGCAGAAGAGCATCCAGGGTGTCCATGTCGCCTGCATCTATTTCCTGGACCCAGCATGAATGCCACGCATACGCAGAGTCTGAATATGCTCACAAATATCTCTTCAATATCTTCGCCAACGTCAGACATATTTTCCTCATCATCTTCGTCATCTTCGTCGTCATCATCTCGGATCGCAAAGCTTCTTGATTGTGAGCTCGATGTCGCGATAGGTTCGTCCTCGGGCATCTCCAGTTCATCCTGCTGTTCTCGAGCCAATTCAAAGATACGCTGTGACGTTTTTGGATCTAGGATTGCCTAATGGGCGCGATAAATGCATAGCATTGACATGGCGGATGAAATCACGGACCTCCCTGTCGTCGTCTTCCGTCAAGCTTTTTCTAGACTTTTTGCGCTTTCCTGGCTGCGAGATGCGGCCATACTTTTCGTGGACCTCGTCGTCGTCAATCTGGGCAAGAAGGGGGTCGTGTCTGGCCTTTGTGGACTTTGATACTCGAGGCATGGTCAAGGGCTGATCGAGGACCAAAAAAAGTCGGAAGTAGATCGGGACTCGGAAATAAAATACTTAACTTCGGTTCAGGGGCCTGATAATTCTGAGCGTCACTCCGCTGTCTCTTAATCGGCCATCCTTTCATTTCTTTCTTTCCCTCTAACCACCATGTCCCATTCTCCTGTCAGTTCCTCCTCCAGCCAATCTTCCCTCTCTTACCATCCCCCGGCTCACCTTTCTTTCAACCAGATCACCACTCTTGATAAAAACGGCGATGAAATCACCTCTGTAGGCTTTGATAGATTTGGCTTCGACAGCGAGGTCCCTCTCGACGTCCTTCGTGCTCTTTATTTGCGCTCTCACTACGTCCTTTCTGCAAACGATATCAACGATATCAAAGACCTCGATTCAGAGGCAGTCGAGAACATCCATGCAAAGTTCCTTCAGGGCCATGCTGCATACCAATCAAAGTCCATCTTTCATCCTGACACTCAATCTATCTCATATACGACACTGTCCCGCTTCCCTCCCGTCAAGCTCCTGCCACCTAACCTTCGCAAGCGCATCTTGGTAACTGGTGGCGCCGGGTTCGTCGGATCCCATCTCGTTGACCGCTTGATGCTCCTCGGCCATGAAGTCACCGTACTCGACAACTTCTTCACTGGTTCTAAAACAACTGTTAGTCACTGGATCGGTCATCCCAACTTTGAAATGGTTCGCCACGACGTGGTTGAGCCGTTTATGATTGAATGCGACCGTGTGTGCCTTAATCAATCTTCAAGGGTTTGTCTAACAATTCCCACCAGAGATTTACCACTTGGCTTGCCCAGCATCCCCGCCGCACTATCAGTTCAATGCTGTCAAGACCATCAAGACTTCATTCATGGGAACCCTTAACATGCTTGGCCTCGCGAAACGCACAAAGGCACGCTTCTTGATCAGCAGCACATCTGGTAGGCACTGATCATCTTCTCCATTTAAAACAATTTGATCAATGGAGAACAACAGAGGTCTACGGTGATCCCGAAGTCCACCCCCAAACTGAGGAATAGTACGTTTTCTCAACAATCCTGCTTTTTCCTCGTTTTGATCCATATGTCCAGTTGGGGACATGTTAACCCCATCGGCCCGAGGGCGTGTTACGATGAGGGCAAGCGTGTAGCAGAGACATTGACATATGGTTTCCAAAGGCAGGACGGCGTTGATGTCCGAGTAGCCCGTATTTTCAACACCTATGGTCCTCGCAGTGAGTTCCCTATTCTACATCAACTATCCCCGCCTGATCTTACTTCGCGCCTTCTCTTCCAGTGAACCCATATGATGGACGCGTCGTTTCCAACTTCATCGTGCAAGCCCTCAAGGGCGAAGACATGACCGTTTATGGTGACGGCAAACAGACGCGTTCCTTTCAATACATTCACGATCTTATCGACGGCCTGATCGCTCTCATGAACTCCGATGAGTCACGTCCGGTCAACATCGGTAATGGGGACGAATTCACTATCGGCGAATTCGCAGAGCTTGTGCGAGAAATCGTAGAGAAGGTGCAAGATCAGGATGGGGATGTCCGCAAACGCCGCGTCAGCATTGTGTACAAGGAAATACCAACCGACGACCCACAGAAGAGGCGCCCTGACACCACACGCGCCAAGGAGTCGCTTCAATGGCAACCTAGGTGGACCGTCCGCATGGGGCTTGAAGAGATGGTGAGGTACTACAAGGCAAAGATGTCAGAGGGGAGCATCTAGAGAGTCGATTTTCCAGCGACATCCCATTTTCACAGTTTCTTTTCCAGGTTCTAATATATCAGAAGGGTAATAAACCCGTCCTCACTTCTAGTAATCGATCGGGTACCCGTTTCAAAGCTTTCTTGTATATTCACTAGTAGACAAACGTGGACCATACAATATTCTTCTTAGACAGGCTCAATCGCACCAGACTCGCGTTGTTGTATGTAGATTTTTCCGTAAGCAAGTGGCCAGACTTCACAAAGATTGTTCCAACTCATTGGCATATTATATGTACATGTATGTATTCAAGAGACCTGGACAGTATTACAATCAAAGTACAGTACTAATCCCACAGTCTGTAAATTTAGGTATATAAGATGGATGGATATATATCGGAGTAGAAGGCGTCGCGCATTCCTAAACACAAATTAGTTGTCAAGTATATGCAATGATTGTCTAAGTATCGCGTTTAACATTATACAATAAGTCGCTGTGACTGTGCTGTTGTCGCGACGACTTTTGCCATGGAGCCTTTGATAACTTGTTTTTCAACTGCATTAGCGCCATAGTTCGGACGCCGCAATCGAGATTCGGTAGAGCGCTCTTGAGGTGACAGCGGTTTCCTCTCTTCTTTTGAGCGCTCAGCCGGCAGGAAATTATTGCCTGTTCGTCCGATAAGAATGGTTCGCGCGAGGGTGAAATGAACGTACCCGCTATAGACAATCCGTTTTCCTCGCTTGTAAACCAGTGTTCCGTTTTCCGATCAGAGTATCTAGGAGTCCGTGAGCTTCTGACGAGGCAAAGAACCGAGTAAATGACTGACTTTCTTATGGGACGGCCATCCGGACCTAAAGGTGAGAACGCGGTGAAGAGCCCCTTACGATATCGCTTCAGGGCTTCGGCCTGCTTCTTGACAATCGCCTGTGGCAAACAGCAGAATGACAGCGATGATGATGGGTCTCGAGAGGCGATGCTGGAGTCCCCCATGAGCTCCGCCAGAGTGACAAGTGCAGTCTTCATTCGTTCCGAACGGCCAGATTCTGGTGGCGAAAGCCTGGAGCCAATTCGTGGTAGTCGACCGAGAAAATCCGAGAAGACCTTATGAAGGATCGAGGCATTTTGTGGCACAATACTTAGATTTCCCTGAGCACC
Source organism: Tephrocybe sp. 10521TJB (assembly GCA_018221635.1). Lineage (NCBI taxonomy): Eukaryota > Fungi > Basidiomycota > Agaricomycetes > Agaricales > Lyophyllaceae > Tephrocybe > Tephrocybe sp. 10521TJB. Next base: position 14,916 of record JABAJS010007680.1, read on the forward strand.
TGTATGTTTGTTAATCTTAGTCATCACGAACAGGCGTCAGAAATGAACCTTTGATAGTGTACGCAAAAGCACCGCCTTCTGAATTCACAAGTTCCGATGCCAGCTTCTCAGCAAATTTTCTTGGGCATGTCTCATTGCGTTCACCCTGAATAAGGGTCAGGAAGGCGGCGAAAACTCATGAGGGCATTACTAACGTGTACGAGGAGAACAGGTTGCGTTATTGAGGCAAGAGCATCACTCTTCAATGGTATTCGCTAGTCAATCATTGCATGTTAGAATCCGAAAACGGTACACGAGTAATCGACATACATTCATTAGGACCGCCTGTGTTTCAGCCACACGCAGCATTCGCACAGGTGGCGAGCTGATTTCCCAAAACGCTATCAGCTGCAACAAAACAATCGTCAGCAGAGCGTAAGACGCAATGATGACCCGCACGAACGTCATCCTGAAGATCTCTGTCACAACTCTGGGATAATATGTTAACACATGGGCCCTGAGTAGAACCTGTTAACATACCTTGCCAATTATAAACCCGACAGAATCCTTCGCAACATGCTCAAACGCTTCAAGATCCTCTGCATGCCGCCAACTGTACAAGAGCTCATCATAAGCCGTAAGAAGCCAGTCAAGCCTTCGCAGATTCAGGCACTTCTCATAACCATAAATAACACCCGCACTCACTCCGTAGGTGCTGGGACATTACAAAGTGTAAGGCTCAGACACAGTTCAGGAAATCTGCTCGTAGTAGTCTAGCACACTAATAACAAGGGGAATTTAAAGGCTGGAACACGCACAAGACCGCAAATCGAAGCGCACAATTGACGGATACGCCGTCCAGTGCCAATATATGACAGGGGGGTAAATGGAGCATCTGTAAATATATGAAGCAATTCAATCCTACGAAAAAAACAAACCAGAATTCACGCACTTGATGACAGGACGCTAAATCAGCCGCATCCACCCAACTATCGTGTCGACCCGTCGGTCTTGATGACGACTTCCCACATGTTCTCATGTCAAACGCAATCATGTTGTACTTCAATGACAAACGAGGGTCTCCGAACTGAAGGGAAAGCCATGTTGAATCGAGAAATAAAGGGTGAAGAATAATGATGCTCGGTTTATCTGGGTGAAATCCGCCAACGTTTCCGCGAGGGGTGTTTGTGGTATAGAATATCGACGCATAATCGTCCGCGCAGTGCAGGTCGACGTACGGCATCTCAAAGAAGGGACTGCGTCAGACGCCGGCGAACCCGAGAAGGTGGGAGTAAAGCATATAAAGTGTACAAAAACGTACGGATAAAAAGATTGACAATTGGAAATGCAGCAATCTCGATTTCGTTACATCAGCGGATTTGCATCACAAAGGCGGCCGATCAGGGGTTCACAGCCAACGGTGAGCAGAGTTCTAGCTTGCCCTGTGGCTGCATTGCATACTTCGTCGTGTCCGATACTGCTCATGGCGCGTCAAAATCACCTTAAAAAAACTCATGTGGCGGGAGGCAGGTGATTTGTTGGCAGGATCTGGACGACATTTCGTCTCATTTCGCCCGGCTTTTAGCGACCCGACTCATCTTTGAAAAGCGTGACCCTGAAGTGATTGCGCATTTATACAGTTTTTAGAGGCGGGATGTACAGATTTGCTGTCGGTGAATGATGAGCACCGATGATAACAGTCTGCTCGCGATATACAGTGGGGTAAAGATGGTGGGAAACAATACCTTGCATAATTTAGCTGCGTAAGACGCCTTCCAAGACGTCCATAACCCGATGTTGGCGCTATTGAATCATCTTCGGTAGATTGTTTCAAACTAGTAAACTGCCAAATACCTCATGGTCCGCTGGACGAGTAGTTGGGAACATCGTTGGTACGCTATGCTGAGAAAGGACGAGTTGTTGCTTGGAAACGAGCCCGTCCCAGGCGACGAGGACGCGTTCGCGGTCAAATTTGACGAGGGCTTTCCTCAAACCATCCTGAAGCATCTACATCACGTATTGAGTTAGGTCAAATTAAGGAAGACGCAAAATGCTAACGTCAGCTTCGTGTTTTGATAAACCAGCATCTCCTATCATAGTAGCTCTGTGTTAAATCAACAAAAGAACTCGTGAGCTAAATGAGTCGTACTTGGTTGCGGCTACCTTGACTTTTTCCTCGTATTTCCTGAAAATGTTGCGGCGCTCTTCCCATAGCTGCCGTTCAAGATCATCTTGCTCTTTCTTCAACTAAAGCGCCATGAAGCACCAAATCATTAGTAGATATGAGTCCAACTAACCTGTGTGACAGCGGCGACGAACTGAGGATCATCAGCAAGTTGGGCGATGAGCGGCAACGCCTGCTGAAATGTAAGGGATCTCGGGTCCAAAACCTTCTTCGATGATCTATCAAATGAAGGTGGTGGTAGTGCTGACTCCACCGGTTTATTTGGAGGGATGGGATGGGATGGCGAAGACTGCAATTGAGATAAAAGAGCCGCGACGGACGCCGATGTGCCAGGTGCGTTTGAAGCGGTAGGTATTGCGCCAGGTTGTTGTTCGAGAACGGAAGACGATGGCTGGGTCTCCTGCGAGGATACGACATCTTTCCATGCCTGCGAGACACGCAGTTGGTCGAGAAGGGCTTTTACGCCAGCAGGGTCCTGATATCCATTAGCACGCGACAATCGCCGACTAGTTTGAGCGCAGTAGAATCACATTTATGTTGGTGAAGTTCATGTACGTAGTGATGAGCCCCTCAGTAGAAAAGAGTCAGACTCCAGAATTTTATTGCCAATGAGAGATCTAGTTGCAAGAAGAGAAAAATTCAGGTGGTGGATCGATGAAAGTTCACACGCTTCGAGGTCACTTTATTTCCGACGTCTTGTTCCGCTTCTCTCGAGTCTCTGGACGATATGGTTGACGACCGCGCAAGTGATGCGCACGCGCCGCGTTTCCTTTTTTTGCCTGCAGGGGATGTTTTTCCTCAGCCTGAAACAGTCTGGACGTATGTATTACATAATAAAATATCAAGTCTTGGTTTCGGAGTAAGATGAAAAAAATTGCAACAGGGCGCTGCAAAACGTACATCCTTACCGACACGGATCACCAGATGCAATGAGCCTCGGGCGTCCGAAAACTGCTCTCTCGCGGACTTGGCTAATTGTCGCTGTTGCATTCAATTCAAATGGCTGACACTGTTTTGTAAGTGCTTCAATTGTGTTCCACGATGTTTGTATCTCCAGTGCATCACTATACCAGCCCTCCACATAACCCTCAAATGACGGATGCTTTTATTAAGCCTGATGCTAGCCATGTTTTCCCCGCCGGTCCGCCTTTTTAAATTTCCGGCGCGAGGATGCCCACGTTTTTCAGCGATAGCCCCGCACTCCGGTACGGAAACATCGGCCGTACACTTACGAATGAATAGAGCACGGGGTATATCGACGTCGCCATTCACCGGTCGCCATCTCGGTCTGTCTTGTCTTGTCTTGCAGGAGCCTGCATGCTGCCAGCCGAAAATATAAGGCACCTGATCTGCCTCTATCAATCTTCATGCTTAAGTCACCTACACTCAGCGCCGCAATTCACCAGTGGCGCACATCTTTGACAGCGTGCGGCGCCAAACGGTGCCCTGTGGTAACGTCGATCAAGGGAATGGTTCTTATCACACCGCTAGAGTTCGGCTCAGGGACATGGCACACATGCGTTACAAATTCACCGTCAGCGCACCATTCCAAGCCGATTTTGTGAAGCCCTAAGCCTGACTTGATGAGACATGTTAGATCTCCATGAAACGCTAATGACGGATCCAGAGACTATACTATCGCGCACTATGTAATTCGGCATCCACGCGGGACCGGCTTTTCAGGCTTCAAGCCTCGGGTCCTCATCGGCATTTTAAGCGACTTGTAGGTGCTGCCAAGTTAATATATGGAGTACCCGTCAACCAATGTGTCTCAAGCAAGAGATCTAGACTCTTTATTGTCTTCATTATCTGCTCCAAAAAATGAATTTTATACGGTGCCGGGCTGTCACTCAGTGCCAAATGTTGCCCAAGAATGAATCTACTACATATGTAGAATATTAATAATGTTCATGCACATGAACAGAAGACCGTGGTACCAGAGTTTTGCCGCTTTTCATGCACTCTATGTAAACGTCAGTGCAGAATTCACTGGAAGCCACTTTTCCATTGCTCTGTTACGGTGATGGAAAAAAGCATGTAACCGCGCTTGTTGCCCTCAATACATCTCGACGTCAGATCTTATATATGTTGGAGATGTGTCCATCGTTATGCTCGTTTGATATGCGCTTGTAAACTTGAAGTTGTACATAAGTATGTACTGAAAACCGCCGTGAACTGCTGCCGAATGCTGACGGCGGCATTCAAATATATAGCCGTTAGGTCTCCCGGTCTCCCGGTCTCTACTCTCCGTATCAAATATGAGTCGAAGGAGATAGAATCGAGTCCGCGCCAATATCAAACATCGTGCCCTGACGGACCTGGGGGAGCCCTTAGATGGAATAGTGGGGAGTTCGGTCATGACATGCATGACCGATTTAACAGAGTTCGCCGCTAATCCACTTCATAAGTAGATTCCTGATCACGAGAACTGAACTATTTGGACGATCAGAGAGGGATCTAGGCAGACGTCCTCTCACAAATATCCATGTACTATTGGGCATAGTTCAAGATCACGACGAGGAGTCAGTCATTCGCGGTAATTCAACAGTGTATCAACTTCGAGATGAAGTGGTGGACTTCTAGAGATATGCAAGCACCCACAAAGCCCTTCACACCTCCATTAGTATCCTTAAAATAAGGCATCACTTTATTTCAAACCGAAAATTGTTAGCCATCTTACTATGATAATAGTATGATTCCCTTGAAACCATATATCGTTGGACGTGTCGGCGTCGAGTTATCCTCATCGCATGGAAGTTGTTTCAGAGAGTGCGCAGGAAGAAGCAGAATAAGATCGCATTAATACACGAACTTCCATTTGACCTCAGTGCCATGTGTCAGAAAGAAGTCACCATGGAGCATAGCAACGATTACTTCGACAGACTACCCCAGGACTAACCCCACGTCGTGACCAGTAGTCAGGAACGCATCGAAAGATTACTGATCTTGTGAGTATGACGGACAGGGGCGACGTTGGCGTTGTGGCAAATAAGATGGAGTAGGTTGAGTCTAAAATTCGGAAGGCCAACGGAACCCGGTGTCCCAAACGCTTGAAGACCGATCTGTAAGTTATGAAAGACGTCCTGGCGCGCTGCCGCAACGTCATACATGCTTTGCGAAGCTTTGAAACTGATGTTGAGAGATCTTGCCTTGGAAGCAAAAAAAAAATAGAGCGTAAGTGACATTGCTATGACGTGAAAGGAATAGATATCTAACCTCACCAGAGTTCTAGGACGCAAATTAATGGATGCCGACACCTTAGTGAGATAGAACCTTCGTGTCGAAAGAGAGTCGAGGTACCCGGAGGATGATATATACTGATAAGTGAAACACCGAGTTGACGGTGCGTTGGAGAACCGTCACTATACGAGAGAATGCACGTGGCTGTACAGGGGGCGCCACTGAGAATGGAAGAGGTGCCTGCTCATCTTGCCTGACCTTGCGCGACGGACGTGGACGCGGATGGAGCTCACACATTTATGTCGTTTTTCGAGATAGGCTCGACATCGACAATTAACAGTCATCATATCAGCAAAGCGGCGCCGAGCAACATGAAGTTTGCGAGGTCCGAAGTACTAAGCAAACGGAATTGATCAAAGTTGGATCAGCTTGAGGACTCTTGAGGACTATAACAAGATCAGCGTCGATGAGTCCCGAGTGGTTGTATACTTACTAAAGGGATCAAAGATTGTCCCACGTGGTCCACGCGAGAGAAGCCTAATGTCCAATGTGGCTACAATCCAGATTAGTACTTAACAAAACGACAGAGATCGAGAAGCGTCGGAAGAGTAACGTGTGACGGTAGTTGCAATTGGAACATGATGGAAACTGTCATTGACCAAAAGCTCAAAAATACACAGGATGCGATGGGTTTGGAGACTATTTGATATGTGGCATGGTAGCGGGTCGGGGAGCCGCAGCTGTCGTCGAGACCTTGCTTCGTATGTAGGGCCTGAAAATGATCGACCAGGGGCAGAACTTTGTATCACATCAACTAGAGTCACAGGCAGAAGATGAAATTGGAGCCATATTGGAGCGTCGGGGGGCCGGACCGCACCCTGGTAGAACGTTGATAGCTAAATAAATATATTGGTTGTAGAATACACGAGGCACCCACGCAGATAGGGACGTATAACACAGATTTTTAATGTTTCGGGATAGTTACTCGATGAGCAACGATAACTGGGGCGCAGAGGGTGCGTGTTGCCCGGGTTTGACATCGGTGAAGGAAAAAAAGAGTCGGCTGAGCCCAAACAGGGGCTACACGAGGCGGACTGCCGCCCTTGTGGGAAAAGGGTCGTGGTTGGCAACCGACATCCGAAGTTCCCACCCATTCGTTTCCATCTTCTTCTTCTCCTCCCTCTCTCCGCTCTCCCTCCTCCCCCTTTATCTTCTCTCACTTCCTTCCCTTTTCCTCCACACCGCTAGCGATGCCCTCGCAAGCAGAACAAGATGGCCAGGCATCCTCTCACATGATGAAGACCACAAAACGAGGGCGTCCTTACCTCAAGGTGACCGCACAACCAACCATCATCCGCCTCGCCCAACTAATTTTCTCCTCAGGACACTCTCGACCTCTTTGCGACCCTCATTGTATCGTTAACTCTGGGACCACACAAACAATTTTTCCGCACTTTTCCAAATTCTTTCACCACGTTAGTGTCGCCATGTATTTTCAACCAATGCTTTCTCAACCTCCCTTTCCTAGCGATGAAGCTGCCCAAAACCTGGCTTCTCTTAAATTTTCACAGTCTAATCGTGGGCCGGATCCCAGAGAACCCACACGGGTGGTGACGACAACGACGACGACGACCTTCTCTATGACCCGCGAAATGGCAAAGGCCATGAGCCAGCACTTTATGGACGCACGACTCATCGAGAATGCCACTGACCCCTCTTCCAACCTCTTTAAGGATCGGGGTGTGTATATGTTGACCCCAAAGGGCCTTCACGTTTTAGAACGGTTTATTTCGAAGAACGGGATCAATGCCGACAACCTGCATCAGGTTTTCGTCACACAACCGATATGTATAAAGCTGCTACACCTCGAGCGTCGGTCAGCCGACGACGAGATCATCGTTTCTCAATCCGTTATCACGGCTCTCTTCCGTCGCTTCGTAGGCCGCGAACCTAATTACCCTCCTCCAAACAACGGCACTCCTGTTGACCAGTTTCAAAGATACGAAGAACGTTCGAAGGGTGTCAGCCTTCATGATGTTACGGAGCGGGCGCAGCCTCTGTTAGGTAAAGGACAGCAAAATCACAAGCACTGCTTCCAAGCTGTGAGTGCGTTGGAGTGGCTATGCGATTTTACATCGGTGGTTGGTCGGGAAGAAGCAGCGGAGATGGCGGCGCAATTTGTTCGATTTGGTCTCATCACTTTGGTGAGCGATAAGCGGAAGAACAATGACTCCGCCATCATCTTCACCGTTCGTGGTTCCACGCCAGGTGGTAACTCGGTCGTTAGCGTATGTTCTTTATTTCCTATTTGAAATCTGTACTAACTCGACTCTTTAGCAACACGGTGAATTCCGCTGCACCGCGAAGGCGATTTACAAGATCACTGACGAAGGTCGTCGTCTCGCCCACTGGGATGCTCCGCGTGGCATTCGCGACTCGCCCAACGCCTCTTCATCTAATCTAAGCACCGAGCGTCCGTCAGTTGACGACTCTGTTGAGTCCGGGGATACGAAAATTGGTACCGACGCCGCCAAGGTCCACCGCCGTGCTTCGGTCGTCCAGTTGAACCACAGTTACAGCGCTGGTGACGGGAAGGCCAAGGAGAGCAACACCGATCGTCTTCGCTATATTCTGGAGGAGCCAGCAATGCGGTCGCTATTCCGAGAATTCCTTCGTAGTAATTTTTGTGAGGAGAATCTGTCGTTCTGGTTGGATGTACAGGACTTCAAGCGGAAATTCAACATCACTTCGAGTGCGATGGCTGCGACCCCAACACCCAGGCCGGGCGCTCGTAATACCCCTGGACAGGCCGCGATGGAGAAGCATCACGAGTCGCTTATTAACACAGCTTCTGTGATTTACAACACCTACCTCGCGCCCTCAAGTCCATGCGAGCTTAATATTGACCACAACTTGCGAAACGAGATGACGAAGTATCTTGAGGACACGGTAACGAGTCTCGGTGGGAAGGCTTTCCAGGGCCAAATCGAACCGGAGCAGGCGAACTCTTTTAATGCGACCCAACTCCAGAAGATGATTACTCTATACGAACGTATTCAAACTCATGTCTTCCGCTTGATGGCGACGGACTCTGTGCCAAAGGTATGTTTTTGTGTTGTATACTTCATCACCTTGATCTCATCCTTCCTCACAGTTCATCAAGACTCCCAAATTCCTTGCACTACGGAATTGGGCGGAAGATTTCGACCCAACCGAGAGCGACATCACCCAACTCTCGTTAGGACCCACCGCGCCGCCGGGTTTGAGCCCACAGGAGGAGACGGGCGGTGCCTATATCACAGTATCCCAGCAAGCGTCCGAACGAGAACACCGCAAAGCGAAAGCAGTAGCGACCGCTTCCGCACCTGGATCGCCATAGTCTCCGCATCTCTTGTCTCCTTTTGCATGGTTGCCGATCTGGACTTTCGTGACACTAGTTTGTTTCCCTTTCAGGCATATTGAACTTGCTACGGCCAGGTATTCACAACTTACCCTCATCATCCCTATGCGCATACTTCTTTGTTTTCTCTTGGCCACTTTATAGTTCATTCTCATTCTAATGCTATCAACTCGGCTTGCAGCCCCGGGGGCACTTTTACCCTTTATTATCGTTCCCGCACCTAATCTTTTGTCTATATTCTTCGCATCGCCCCCCCCTTCCCCCTCATCCCCAATATATATCATGACTGCCCTCCTCATTCCTCCTGGAGAGCATTACCACTAAAGCCTCTTTCGAATACTTGTAATACCTGTCGTACTTTACTCTCGGTACTCCCTATTATCAGGGTTGCCTCAATCTAATACGAATGCCAAAATTCTCTGTTCCCATCATCTCTACCCTACAGCTTCTATCTTCCGTTGTACGTACGAGATGTGATGAACCGTTGAGGAAAACATAATGCCCGTCTGACAGTTCTAGATAACTGGCCTGCCACGTATAGCCAATCGTAGGGTGTGGCATCTCATTTTCACGATGCATCTCTCTCCATATGTCAAGGCTGACGTCAATCCGTGTGTATATGTAGCCTCTGTAGGACAAACCCTGCATGATGTTGACCGCCGGAAGGATTGCTTCAGGTGTGTGCGACTATGTGCTTGATGCACCTACAACCGAAATGATTCATGATGATCCTGATTTGCTTCCGCTGTGTTATGCGGGGCTGAGAAAAGAGGGGATCTCATTACATTCCACGTCGGTGCTCTTAAGGGTACTCCTCCGACTCGGAAAGCCGTGGAGAAGAGGCTGAGGAGAGAAGCGGAGCCATGAGCCAAGTTAACGACACGCGTGACGCGGGGACGAGGACTGGTCCGAAAAGGACTTTGCCGCCATGCCCTGAATCACCAACAATTGCGGTTAGTGCCGCCACCTCATATCATCTCTCAGATTTCCTACTGCGCTACCCCCAAACATGACATATATCGTGGTGTACCGAACCGAATTGCCTCAGTTCATCTCTTCAACCTGAGCATTCCGCGGCAACGCCACAACCGGAGGAACCCAATTACCTTACCATAGAGAAATTTCAAAACAAAGCCTTACTTTCCAAACTCTCTATTCGTTTGAAATTTGGCCCTATCTCATGTCCGCGACGGTTAGTGTCGATACATTCTGAATCGGGTTTTAAGTTTGGGCTACTGGTTCAAGTGCAATGTACGAGAAAACGGATGCATCTCTCCGCGTCAACGCAAGCAGATTCCAAGTGCAAGGTTCGGAGAAGCCGTAGAACCATTGAAAGATAATGCCCATGAACGGCCAGTCTGGCGACGCGGCTTGGGTGATCAAGTACGAAGTGGGGTACTAGAGGCGCTTTGGGCAGGGTTCGAGGGTCCAAATCAAGGTGGCGAAATCGCCTGTCAAGTTGCCTGTAAGTACATAAACTTTTCACCCCAACACGCCTTTTCAACGAGCCTCAGGTGATCAGATTGGGATTCCGACGAGACAAACCTATTATCTTTCGAAAGATGCGTGTGCCAATTAATGACAGGTTAATGTAACATCAATAAGACCAGCCACCTTTGGACCATTTTTCAGCGTGACCATACAGCAAGTGATTTGCAAGTGATGTCGCATCGACCAAGATATTACTATACCCCGGGGAATTCGGATGAGCCCCACCTCGACGATCCTTGAAGCCTTCTTTGAAGTTGTTGAGTCTGTTCCGACAAGTTCGTATTTCAGCATTTCACCTTCAAAAGCTTGGTGCGACCTGTCCAAGACTGTCCTATTACAAGAGTGACAGTCAACGTTGAAGCTGTTGGCAAATACACACATACACACAATGTTACGATCTCAGGCACAAGACGTGACATTGACGGAAGTTGATTGTCAACCAGATTGCGCCGCCGTTTCTTCTCAAAGCCTACCTCTGAACGATGTCTTGGCTTCAGTCAACTGCTGGCGGTGCAGCTCCTGAACCTTACGTAGACCCCCCCGACCAACGTAAGGTCATGGACCCTTCAATTCCTGGCAGGATGGTCACAGACAAATCTGCGAATCGGCCGTTTCTCGCGTATGTTTACAATTAATCGAGGTGGGAGCACGTTTCTCACGAGATTCGAAGTTATAAGGAATACCGAGAACAGCAGGAAGCTCTGCATGCGGCTTGGGTAGAAAGAAATAAGGAACGCGATGCTAAAATCGCTCGAGGGGAGAAAGTTGGACCTCCAGAACGTGACCCGACGGAACAGCAGGAAGTGGGAATGCTCGGTCTACTAAAGTTCATCCTGTACCTCCTCCTCTTTGCCGCGCTTGCAGGAAAATTCTTCACGGGGAGCTATACATGGGAATACGAAAGCAAGTGGACACGTCTCAAGACTTATTGGCCGGTACGCATGTTTTATGTCTTTCGACTGTTCTAATCCTTATCACAGACCGATCAACGCCTTTTCTCCGAACGCCTTTTGGCAGAACATGACGGAAGTGTGGTCGGACGACCAATTTACCTTGCAGTACATGACTTCATTCCAAACTAGTCTTCAATTTGGCTTGACGACCTAGCCTCTAGATTGACGGGGATGTTTATGACGTTTCTACTGGAACTGCATACCAACCTGGCGGTTCTTATTCTGTTCTGTGTGTTTATTGAAATTTCTCGAAATAAATTAATCCTGACATTATCTAGTGCCGGCGTTGATGCTGCCAGAGCCTTTGGTACGGGCTGTTTTAAAACTCACCGTACCCATGATCTTCGAGGATTAACTGAGAAGGAGCTCAATGTCAGTCCAATGATTCGACATTTACGTGTATTTAATTCCTCTATAAAAGGGTGTCACTCATTGGAAGAAGTTCTATGCGGAGCACAAGGATTATTTCAAGATAGGGCGCGTCTCACACCCTCCCATCGATCCGGCGAGCCCAATACCAGAGCATTGCGACCCTAAGAAAGAGGCTTCTGCCCAAGCGGCAAGGAAGGCCACTCAGGATCAGAAGAGCGCTGGTACTAGTCATGAAGAACTCTAGACTGTACAAAGAATCATCATTATATCCGTTGCTAATCAATTCAGCATCTATACTGCGTATCTCATAACATTCTGTTGTAGTAGGCAATTTTTATCATTGGGTTGCAGCCTTATATGAGTGACCAATTTCGTCTTGGAGGGTGCGATAACGAGTCAGTGGCTGGTAATATCAAGTCACCAAAGTTCATAAATTAATCATGTCTCGATGTAATCCATATCATGATTGTCCTGTGTCAGACCCTGCAGATGTAAGAAAAAGGTCCATAGTAAATCGCAGCATGTACGTAAGACCGGTATCCAAGCGGAGAGCAGTGGTATGTAGCATGATGAGCACTGGTAGGTCACTGTTCAACTATTGTTAATGGCGAACATCAGGGCGTGAAAAGATAGATATACCTGTCGAGGTGTTCCGTGAGTCAACAGATAATTTCGAAGGATCGCAAAATCCGCCATGGATGCGTCCATCATGGATGAAAAAGGGTTGTCGCGATACTTCGCGATCACAATGTTGCCGCGCCACGCGTTTTCTTCTTTGAAAGCGTGACCTTGGATCTCGCGAATACTTTTATTGATAGGGAAAGACATGCCATCGCGAGAAACCGTTGGATAGAAGATAATGTAAGGATTGGCAAACTTGCGGTTCATGCCGTCAAGGGCCTCCACCAGCTAAAGGATGCTTCAAGTCCGATATGTTAGTAAAAAACAGTATTGCTTACATGGTATTTCCATGCTCGCGAGCCGAGACCTTCAGCAACCTAACGACATTTATCAGTTGGAACAAAGATCAATAAAGCTTTCACGCACGTAGTCCATGTAAAGCTCTGGGTGGGGCATGCGAGATGGTGTCGCAGTGTATGTCCCGTGGTGCGGTGTCGTCATAGGGCTGAAATGGGCTGTATCATGATTCCGGCCTTAATAAATGAGCAGGGCTGATAACTGACCTTGTCATCAGCTGTACAAGCGAAGGTTGGCGACCTAAATGCAATGAAAAATCAGGGATGGGTAGAACAATAAGCGCGCAATTTACTCGCCGTCGGAAGGGAAGAGAATGGCCTCGAAGCTATGCGTAGGGTCCATTTGAAATCGAAGAATGAAACGCCGTCCAAGCAGAAAATAAGGTGAGTGTGCTGGAGAGCTCTAGCTCGTATACCCTGAGAGTGAGTAGGTGGCCGTTAGACCCCACCCTTATAAGCGTTTGTGAGGCGAACGATGCGGCCACATGGATGCTTCTTGATGAGCGTTTCCACAAGTCGAGGTTCGATCGTGCAAAAGAGGAAAAATTATTCTGAGCCAGGCTAGGGTGCATTTCAAGTCCGATCTAGGTCGACGGCCATGATGGGACATCGTTAAACGAATTGTTGATGTGGCCGTGGATGTCTGAGAAGCCATTGCTTGACGAAGCACGAGTCAACAGGGGTGACTTCGCAGCGTGTCCATACTAGCCGACCCCAAATTGAATCTAAGGTGTAACACATATAATATATGTTTATCGAGCCAGATTCTATGAACGTGCTGGATCTGGACCTGAAAATGGTGGTCATAGGTGGAAAGCGGTCCGATGACATCTGAGCCATCCCTGATGTGGCGGGAAAACGCGTGAATCGGCCAACTTGTTCGAGTTGGTGTTCCGACTCCGATTGGAATATTTTCTTGCTTCTCCTTCCATCTGGCCCTATTATCATGGTCTCCGACACAACCTGAGGATACTGTTTGTATTTTACTCACAAGTTCAAGTTCGAGATCGCATGGTCCCTAAAGTTGATGATGATTTGCTCAAAATCCACGGGCGTAGAAGCCAACTCAACCTGATACAAAGGTCCTTCATGACCTGGGAGCGTTGTTCCTCATCCACATCATACAATGCGTGGTCTCGGCGCTGTCATTACTTAGTCTTCCGACCACACCATCTGGATATCGCAATAGCTGGTGAGTTAGAAATTCATTATTGGTACTCGTTCTACTTCATGGGCCTTCTCCGACTTCGTTCAAATATAGTTGGGGGTAGTTCTTCAACCCACGTCAACAGATCGCCGATACATGACTCGATGACGATAATCTGGTTGTTACTCCGCGAATCTGACGCTTTCAGTGGTCATATTGGCAAAACGCGATCGCTCTTGGCCGCTGGGGTACAACTTCGCCGTGTTTTTATTCCGCGACTAGGGCTCCTGTCAACGCCTCTATGTCCCTGCTTCTATGGACCCTCTGGAGTTCATTATTTCACAACCTCGTGCTAAAATCCAGGTCAGGTACCTAAAATGAAACCGAACAGCCTCCAGGTAAATTCAGGAAGGGTCTTGCGCCGTATATGCTAGCTTTATGTTACAGCTAGTTAGATCATAATATCTTGTTCCTACTGCCTCGGGGCTGGTAGCACCTCGCTGCTCACGACCTGTGGATCAGTTTATGCTGCTCCTTGAACCGACCTTCAGGTTTTAGATTTATGTTCTATCTTGCGTTCTGATCTCTGTGATTAATGGCCAATAGATCTGCGGCGGTTGACCACGTTCTAATTAGGCGGCGCAACTAATTCTTGTGAGGGATGCCGCTCTCGTCCTTTGTGGGTCCATCAGTCGATGCGTGGGTGAGCAACGTGAATGTCTGGGACAAGACTATCTGAAAGGAAGCACCAAGTTAGACTTTAACGCTGTTATTAATTTGGTCAAAGCCCTCTTCATCTTGCCATATAGTGATTCTAAACTTTTTCTAAACTGCGACTGTCGGTGTAAGGCTTTTATTTCCCCTTCGTCTTGGTTCGGTAAAATCTATTGACATGTACCACATCTTATAGGAAACAGCCTTGATTTAAACTGTGTGCTTCGGCGCTAGGATTCAGTAGATTCCAGTCTACAACGAGTATATTGAATGTGCGTATACGTAAATTGTATTTAGCCCCAGAGCGAGATTGATTGGAAGGTAGACCGTAACTTTATGCATTTACAGATGGAGCGGGTGGGCATTGAGAAATCTGGCAGGCGATCGCCTTGGATTGCATTCCATCAAGGTGAAGGCTAGCCAGAAATACTCGCGGCGCTAGTAAGTAAAAGGCAAAACATTGTTAGTAGGATTTAAAGCTTTGCTGGCACGCCTTCTGGTCCAATTGCATATCTCCTGACTGACGCTTCTACTCGATGGGTGGGTTTCAGTTCCTTCTAGATAATTTGACAATTGACAATGACCGTTCTAGATTTCAGATCCAGAACGACCCGGATATACGCCAAGGTAAGGTGGGCTCATTTATTTAATATGGCCTACTAGGACGAGCGATGATCATGATCTTGTTTATTCGAGCCTAATAGTTTTTTGAAGTTTTTGTTTTACATATATATTCCCAAAAAGGAAGTGTGAGAGAAACAAGTTTTCGTTTAACGCGCGCGTCGCCAATTGCAATTGTTGTAAAATCGGTTTATACATCTTGTATATACATTCCCAAGACCCAGGCTACTCCTACTTCTTTTCATTTTTCTCTCTGTAGCCTTTGTCGGCTATTGGAGCTTGTGCCCTTCCTCATGGCCTCACAAACGAACAGCACTTTCCTTGTTGCAACCCAGCTCTCGTCGTTGTTTCCTGCGCAAACTTCCTCAATCCCCTTGCAAACATCGCGACAAGGAATTCCACTCCCTGCACCCTTGGACGACTCAGAGCCTCCACCAGAACATGCCACATATTCGTCCATTCTACACACAGAGACAACAGGGACGATACTACTACGCGTCCTTCACGGAGGCCTCATTATAGAAGTCATTTCTTTATCCACCAAAGTTCCACCACTCAGATTTGTTCTTCCGGGGACTGTCATTTCGCGTCCTGCAATATTCTTGTGGGAGTCATCAGCACTTCATGTTCTCGCTGTGGCAGATACAGGCTCTCTATTCCGTATAGTCATTCCCATTGGGAATGGGCGTGAATTATGGGAGAAGCAGGAAACCAATATATGGCATCGCGAGCATCTATTCAAGAATCTGGAAGATGCGCAGAAAGGATTAGTTCATGCGCAGGGAACACATAGCGTTTTGGTTGGGTTGCGAAACGGATCATTGTTGCGACTAGAAAATGACTATGACGATGGAGAGATCGATGGTGTGCATCCAGTCTCCGAGATTCGGGATGTTAGAATACTGATTGGTTCTCAAGGTGAATGGACAGAAACTTTGTTCCACCATGGCTCGTTCCTTTCCTCCCTTACATCATTCCTCCCATTAAGCGGGGGCAATTCTGAGGGTCTGGAAATCATCTCAGTCGCGACTCATCCATGGCCCACCGATATCGGACACGCATGGACACTTTCACGCGATCGAACCCTGCGTTTCTGGAAAGCTAAAATTGGTTGTGTCGCATCCAAAGTGTTACCCCCGGGAAAAGATTCGAGCCCATCGCCGGATGGTTCAGCATACTCTGGCAGGCATAATGTCTTGTTGAATCCATCACCCCAGACCCTTCTCCGCGTCTTCACTGACCCACTTCGTGAAGAACACATTTATGTTGTCGTATTCATTCCGACAATTTCATCCCCATTTTCAGGCGGCACTTTCCATGTGATGGACACAGTTGCAGACCAGTTGTACGAGGTCGGAAAAATTGAAACCTCCCTGAGCACCGCTCATTGTCACCTACAAGACTTCATTGTCTCTGGCCATGCTATATCTGCCCTATGGGACCGTCAGGGACAAGCCACCGTTGAAAAAACGGTCATGAACGTCGAAGAGTTTCATGATGAAGGCTTCCGTGCATCGCCGTGGTCTACTTCATGCTACGCACCGGAACCAGAGCTTACACCTGCATATCTCGAGGAACATCTCCTTTCGCCAGGCTCTATGACAGAAAAGTTCTTCGAGGCCGTCATGAGGCCAGGCATGTTTTCTGCCTTGACACTCCGAATGGCCATTGACCAGTATACTGATGTCTGTCTATCTATGCCCGGCCCGACCCCCCCTCAACTTACGGTTGGATACGCCACAACAAGCGAACACATCGCTGCCGTTGTGGGTTGTACAGTTAATCTGCATCGGGACCCGCACACTGGGGCCTATCAACATGCAAATTATTGGAGTGCTTTGAAAAGAGATTGGGAGGGGTTCATTGCACGATGCCGTGAGATTGAACGGAGTGCTCGTCGACCTCTTGCTCTTGGCACTCAGGATCTAGATGAGATAGTGGTCGTGGAGAGGGAACGTGTGGGCTTATTGGTGAAAGAAGATCTTGCCGTATGTCTCCGGAGACTCCTTTCTATCCCGAAACCACCAATCGACCAACGATATGAACTGCTCAGCGTTTTGTGGTACCTTCAGGGCTCTCTGGGATCACAGGTAATGTTGGACTTGGAGAATCGCATGATGAATATCCTGCGTCAGGAGATTTCGTTCACGATACCTGACATTCTCGAAGATCAAACGGATCGTTTCAATTTCAGGGAAGAAATGGACCAAGAGGCCATGCAATGGATTAGTGGCAAGATACATTCTATCCAAGATCTGGATGATGCTATCCGTACGGTGTTGGATGTCATTGGTGGGTGTGATGTCGGGGTGAAACGAGAGGAAGACGAGGTTGAGCTGCTCATCCCTCCCCCTCAATCTCATTGGTCACAAGTCCTCAGTTCAGCCTACGTCTCCAAAACCGTGGACGCACGCTACGACATAGCATTGGTTCTCATTCTTATGCTCTTTTTTTTGTCAGAGGAAATCTCAGATTGGGATCCCTCATTGCTTTCAGAAATTTTCGCCGTATTCCGGGGTATTGCTATGCTTCGATATATATCAAGGCAGCCAGCCCTTGCACCCTCTGATGCCCCTACTCCACCCTCTGATCCATCGGCAGCAGACGATGTCATTTCTCGCATGCGTAACATGAATGTCTCCCGCAGTCCGAAAACCCTCCTTTCCCCCATTTACTCGCTCATTCATCATCTTGCTGCCCAATCTGATGGAACAGACGTTATTCCACTCGCTGCACATCGTTTCCTTGATTCAACTGGGCTTTTGCAATCAATAGCTCCAGGAAATGCAACCCAATTTGAGGTGCTTTTCTGCAATAATCTGCGACACCTTGCCTTTTATGGCGCGAGTAGAGAGCTATTATCCTGGCTGCCTAGGACTCCTGGAGCTTCTTATGTTCAAGCGCGGCTGTGGCTCAACATGAATAGAGTTGACGATGCCGCTCACTGTTTTGAAAAACTGGCAGGCAGCTTTGGTACGTCCACGGTCACCATTGTAGCCTGTAAAAGCTAACAAAAAATTTCCAGCGGGCAATCATGGTAAGTTTGATGTCTTAATTTCAACAATATCTCGTAACACAAAATTAGGAACCCTGTCCTTGGCACCCGAGGATAAGGAAATTCTAAGGAAAATCCTCCCGGCCGCTGAGATTTTCGACTCTCAGTATTTATTCTACACACATGTTTCAGATTTGTTCAAGGCGGCCTCCTGGATAAATTATGAGGTGTCATTTGCTCAGTTAGCGATCTCTGTCGCCCCACCGAACGCGGATACATCGGCTCTATGGTCTATAACGATCTATGGGCTTACGGAACTAGCATTGTATGATGACGCGTATGCATCTATCATGTCAACGCCCTACAAGAATTTGTAAGCCTTGTTGCGCCCGCCTCACTCTATTCCTTGATCCCTTACCTTTCCACAGGCAACGCGAATGCGTGAGCCAACTGGCTTATCGAATGTGCGATGACCATTCCGTGGCTACCCTTATGACTTTCAATTTTGCGGGACTCGCAGATGAAGTTGAAGAGGCACTGGCTTTCAAAGCCCGAAACATCGACCCTCGTGTTCAACCTTCATATTCCAGAATACTCTATACTTGGTTTATCCGCAGAGGTGACTACCGAAATGGTGTGTATCATTCCCGCAATTCTCTCATGTTTCTCACCTTTTCACTAGCTGCGCTTGCCATGTATCAGCGTGCGAGAAGACTCCAAGACCTCATCACGGAGCCGACATCATTCGTGTCCTTAGCAGAGGACCAATTGGAAGCCTACAGCTTAGCGATCAATTCATTGTCGTTAGTAGACTCGAAGAATGCCTGGGTGATCCTGCCACTGCCCGCTGATCAACCACATGAGGTATGCATGGACATCAGTATCTACTAATATTCTGGTTAAATCTCGTCTTTTTCAGCCGCGTAAACGGAGAAAACTTACAAGACATGTCCCGGAGAACAGGTTCACACCTGGGAAATTCGATGCAGATCTCATCCGCCTTGCAGACATCCAATACGACTATGCCTTACTTGCAGCACAGATCGACATAATACGACGTGATCCCTCCTTGCTGTCCTCTCCAGGTCAGTGTAGATCGACATTCTGTCTCTCGACACTTTTTAATGTGTTCAGCAGAATTTCTACTCCCCCCCTCACTGATCGTGTTGAGACTAGCTCGAGCTAATCGCTTTACTCTTGCAATGTTCACAGCTCGTTCTCTCAAAGAAGACATGACCGACCTATTCAATCACTTGACTGAGCAATGTTTGCGATTGTCACGGAACCCTGGCGCCGTCATGTAAAGCTGACTCCATACTTTTGTTTGCCCGACTCACCCTCTGACTCTCATTAGGCAGGAAGATACGTCTGACTGGCTTCTTACTGATAAATTGACATCTTGGTCGGGAACTCCAGTGGAACGAGGGTGGCGATATCTGCGACAGTCTTTGCAACAACATGACAACTCTGACACCGACTATAAATATTCCAAAGCGGCGTTGGAGGTAATACTTGGGGCTGATCGAACCGCTTCGCCTCCCCCGTGGCTGATACGTATCCTCGAGGTGCCTCGGCCGCCTTCATTCGGACCGAACAAGAAATTAACTGCTATTTGTAGGAACATCACCACGAGTATCTCATTCGAATTAGCTTGCGGTATGAAAATTTGGGAGCGGCCATCGAACACACCCTATCTTTGATTCGGAAGGTGGGTTCAAGTATCTTTTTTCGGCAGGCTCAGAGACTCTTATCTTAACACATACAAATTTCAGTCGGAATCACGCATTGCTCGCAACGCACCCGAAAATGCGTCCTCGACATGGCTGCCATACACTTTGATTGACCAAGTGCTCGTTGCCACCACTCAGGCGGCATCAACCCCTCAACTGTCGACATTACGGTCGGATATATCTGACCGCGTCAAACGCATGCAAAAACTAAGTCGATCACCGTAATGGTCAGGGGAAGGGGCACAGATGTTGAAGTGATGTAAACAGGGACGAACTTGCATTCCAGCAACAACCAGTATGATTATACGACCGTGACGATCGATGGTCCATTGCTTTTGAATTACGCGATGAGAAAACGGGACGCTGTGAAAATGACCATTTACCCTATATCCTTGGATCCTGTCAATCAGCCCAAAATCCAGGCTTTATCCAATGTATATAGTAGTCGCGTAACCCCAGTAATGAGATAACGCGAAATTATTCATACATAGGCCTGAGTAGGTAAGTCGGCCTGCGCCAGAATCATTACAGTAACACGTCAGCGTCCAATACAAAGGTAATCCTCTTGGGACACACTATGTCATACAACATAAATCTATACAGCTACAATGGAACTTCCAAAAATAAGGAGGGGGCAGGCATGAGTGAGCACAGCAAATAAGACAATGGGGATATAAAGCCAGTCGGGATATGCGAGAGACAGCCTAAGCATAGAAAGAGTAAGGTATAGATCACGGCGTCACAGCTAGGAAATCAAGAAATAAGATTTGGTATGATATCGAGAGCAAGCCGAAATCAGAACAGCGCTTGCGCTATGAACCCTGTATATGCGCATGTCGGCCAACAGCAGAATCAGGCCGGAAGGTTTCCAAGAATTGAGTCCATTCGCCTTGCCCGAAGCCGACCGCCGCACCCCACATCGTGTCATCTACGGGGTGTCCGTACTGCGAGTAATTACGCGTCGAGTCAGCGTAGATTGGTTGTGTCGGAGTTATGGGGTACTGGTACCCCGCAGTCGATGAGGCGGGGTGAGAAAGCACCGTCGGCGACATCTGCAGTTGTGTTGGAGACTGCGAAAGGCTCTGTATATGCGCTCCTTGCTGTTGAACATATCCGCCAGCCATTCGCATGGACGACATGGAATGCATTGAATCGTACTGCCCTTGTTGGGGTAGTGCTGTCATATTCGTTAATGGGGGACTAACGGAAGACGAATTTGCGGGCGACCCCACTCCACGTGTACTAGGTGAATCGCCGTACCGTCGTGGATCATGTGAATCGTGGTATGGGAAGGCGAGCTTCCTGACGGTGCCAAGCACAGTCTGACGTTGTTTTTCGCGGGCCTCCGGGCTTGCCATATGGAAATCGGGAGAGTAGAGCGGTGTAAGAGAGTTCAGAATATCGAATCCCTTATCTGCAACGGCGTTGCCCCTCGACTGTTCAAGCGTATTGATGGCTTTACGGATGCTCGCTCGAAACATGACGGCTCCAGGTTGATCGGGGTTCGAGATGAGCTGGAAGGAGAAGAACATAGCGGCGGAAAAACAATGGAATGGGCCCCAAGACATATGCCCAGGAACCGCAAGAGCAGCATTGGCGAGGAAATCTGGCCGTGATTGACCAACCATTGTGATCAGTTTGTCGGCAGCACCAACGGCAATCTCTAAACTCTGCGCTGATTTCGAGGTGTCATTCGCCGTCGCCGTCTTGCCATTCGATAGTCCTGTTGGGGGTACAGCATTGGCACTGGCATATGGTCGATGCAGGGTGAATCTAATATGGTAGTAGGATGTGCGGATAATGACACTTTGAACGCCAAAACGTCGTGTGGCGGTATTGGGTGATGCAAGGCTCCGTGCAACGCGGTACTCGTCCAGATCAAGTTCTGCGGGGAGCTCTTCCATCCATTGCGTGAGCGCTCTATCGTTGGCCGATACACTCTCGTAAGGAACTGGTCGGACAGATACCGCATCGTCCATGATATCCCCGAGAATAAAAGCCAGGCGGAACAGCGCAATATTAGGGAGATAAAGGCGTCCAGTTTTGTCAATAGCAGGATCACAGTACGAAGGAAGCTGAGTATCGAAATGATGGGACGCGATTGTCAAAGGACGGCCAAATAGGAACGCTTGCCATCTTGAAACATTATCAGAATGCCAGAACAGAACGAAAGGTAGAGTGGTAGAAACCTACCGCTCCATCAGCACTATATGCCACCAAGCCCATCTACGCCGCTCGGCGACGTCTCGGTGCATTCTCCACTTTCCAGGATCGCGGTGTAGGCCCATAGCCATGGCTATGGTCACCAGCTCACCTCGGATATGCCAAATTTCCTCTGTGTCGTTTTTAGATAGCGTTTGGAACATACCCCTGATCAGGTGGAGTTCCACAAGCTCCATAGAGTAAGTACGCGATTCAGCCATTCGCCTAGTGAGTGCGGTCGTCGATACTTCATAAAATTTGAGACCAATCTCCTCGTGAGATTCAGGGTAACTTTGCAAGAAGTGATGGTGCGACGGTAGGTAAAAAGTCGCGACTGCCATCATCACACAGGCGGTGGCCAGAATGAGTCGATCAGCAGAAGTGCCATTTTTGAATCGTTCCCAGGCCTGTGTGAATGACGTTTGATTAACGTGACGGTAGATCCAATTGCAGTACTCGAAGTAGTAAACGATGAGCTCGTCGATGACTTCGATAGCTGGTAGCATTGCAAGAAGATCCCGGTCGTATTCTGGGGGCATGACGGGGAACTCCTCAGTGTGTTCTTGACTTTGCTGCCGACTATCAGCTTCCTCAGATGTTCGGGTCTCGGTCTGTTAGAAACATTTTTGAATATTAACACCAACACAGTTAGTCAGATGTCCTACCATAAGAAGGTGAGTGGCAGCACTCGTTGGTCCAGCGTATAAACCGCCCTGGCCTTGGCTTCCAAGCATTCCAGGGGCGGGTACTGTTTTCTCCACTACCTCAACATCTACAGATTCTTTCTTTGGGATGAGGCTCGCTGCGTCACTTTGTCGTCGATGAGGGGTAGTGTGGTTGCGTTGGGATGGGAAAATATAAGCCTCGAGTAGGGAAATGGAGTGGCGAAGACGGTTGATTTCCTGTGCGGGGTCGACGCGATTGTAATTGCTATGAAAAGAAAAAAAAAGTGTCAGTTTAATTCGACAGGAAAAGGCAGGGATGACAGGCACTGTGCTAGGTCAAACGAAAACGACACTCACTGGTGATCATCTCCGCGGGCAAGCGCGTCATTGCCTTCATGGCCACGAGCGTCCTGATAACACATAGCAGAAGTACCTGGTAGTATCAAAAAATGAATAAGCGAGAAGAACATAACGTGTAATAAGTGTGAACGCACCGCGTAGCACGCAAGACGAGCACGGGCGATTCCTGGATCATAGTTAATGCTAGAATGACGACGCGGCTCTCGGATAAACTAACCGATCACACTTGAGCTTGCTATTCCTACATGGCTCGCAGTTTATGGCTTTGCGAGCTCGTTTCGTCGGTGGGCGTCCGTCGCCGTTCTGTTCTCCCGTCGGAGACGACCTCCCGCGAACCGTGCCGGTTGTATTCGATCTGGCGGGTTTTTGACGCGGTGCGGTAGCCGAGGACGTGGCAGTTGGGCTGTCGTCGGCCATGATGGGTATTTTAGTGGCACTGGGGGAGGAGGAGAGGAAAGGATGAATTGGTGGGAGGAGGAGAGGGAAAGGGAGTAAGGGACCGATCGAATCCTTAGTCCAAATTCGATTTATCAAATAATTCCGCCCAGATCATATCGCGATCCAGCCGAGCCTGCCCCGCAAAAGCTCGCAAATCCGTACAACTCTGCAAATAATTACATAGCAGGGCCTCGCCAAAGGCTGGTTGACAGCGCTTCGAGCTCACAAAGCCTTATGTGCAACGAGAAGAGGGCTCAAAGGCTACTGAAGACAATGAGTAAATTACCTTCTCACAGACAGGCACACGGTGGCCGGGGTCCTTCCTCGTTCACATTTACTACCGCCTCTGCGCCGCTGGAAACTCTTCGAGCCCCGTGAGAGACCATCTCAAGTTCGCCAGACCTGAGTCCAGGAAAATAAAAATACCCAACTGTTTGATTATGATCAGTCCCAGGTGCGCAACCAGAGCTGCCATCCAGTTGGGCCGTTGTCTTTGCCATCCGTGCCTTCGACTCGTGACTCAATCCTCGAGGATCTCTTCTCCCGACTCCCAATCGGTATACGGCCATGAGGAAGCCGCTTCATCCACCTCGATGGGTGGCCATAGCCCCCTTGCTTTCCACCTGATTCCATTTAGACTCTCCATCTCGAGGAAATATTGATAGGTGGTGAAGAGTGACCCTATTCTCAATACTTACGACAGTGCCAGCATTCGACGTAAGCAGCTCCTCCAGCGGCGCGTTTGACATTGTCAAAGGCGCCTAGCTCAAAACTCACACGTGCATTCCAACCCGCGCACCATCGAAACGCAACGATTTGGACTTGACTAGGGGCAACGAGTACTTATTCAACAACATTGCCGAATGGGGCGCAACTGTGCTATTGTCAAAGTCGAGGATCAGAACACCTGTTAACTTAAAAAGCAAGTGATATAGAAGGTGACTTGTGTTCTCACTCGATTACAACTGCCTCCGGTTTGTATCTTGCGCATCAGCAGGAGTACCATGTCAATTTCAGGATGATGACATCTTTGGCACAGATGTCTAGATGTCATCGAACTTATCCACGGAGGGAATGCATGCGCTTAGACCGACCCTGGATAGATGGTGGTGAGCACACGCATGCATAACGAAATATTACACGTATGTAGGACCAAGAGCGATCGACGGCACAGAAAAGCACAATAAAGCTTCCTGGACATCCGACCTTGCAACCCAACACTAATTTAGCGCGCGCCAAGCGGCCAACATTTGCAATTGGATCTGAAAAATCATCCGAGAGGATCGGCAGCGACAGATGTTTATGCAACAAGTTGAAGATATCAGTCCACAAGCAGCACTAAAGGTGCTCGGATTAAGTTATCGCCGATAGAGGGACTCAATGCCCTAAGTCGGACTCGGGAACCGCCGCTTGTGAGGAGACTATTTGAGCTCGGGGACGTCAGTCATAAACAAAGCAAATAAAACGAAGGTTGAGGTAAATGGAATGATTTTGAGTAATAAAAAAACTCCCCTCCTGTCGCGTCCGGAGCATAGCAGAAGAATGTATCACCATCCGGACGAAAGGACTGGTTGTGGGATGAATCAGGCAACACAGAGGAACGTGACAGTACCTTCCTATGATCTTTGAGTCGAAGAGCATGCTTTCCCGTCCCAGAGCACGGGGATATCAGAGCCTTGTCGCAATCCCAAAGCCCGCCACACCGTTTTTTTTGGCTTTTTCTTGACACAAGAGGTCACCTGCACTAATGTCCGCGAGCCTCTCGTCACTTTTCGGAAGTTTGCCGCATTAGGAGCCATCTGGATTTTGATGCCACAGTCAATCATTTGCGCCGGCGGAGTGACATCCAGCAGCCAGCAGCAGAACATCTCGCACAACATCAAGTGGAGAAGGGTCAATTGAATCTCCTACTTTATCGGAGGGATACAATAAGTTCGCTCTATCAAAAAGGAAGAGAACCGCAGGTGGAGACGGAGATGAGACTGATGAACCCCAAATGACAAGTGGAGAGATATATAACCAAGTTTCGCGACTGCGCCTTCAGGCAACGAGATTCGGTTACCGGGGCGCGACGGGTAGAGTGAACATTAACCATTTGTCGAAGAGTCCAAGCCGATGCCAGGGTCGCGGGGTGCTCGGGGATACACCTCAGTAGGGGCCGAAGTCCGCCGATTTGCAGTGCAGCGGAAACACGACCACATGGACGACACAGAGATATCTTGGTGATGTCGCAGGGGTGCACCGTAAGGGGAGGGTATATGCATAACCCCGACATCTCCTAGACGAGGAATCATGATCACTGATGTATACTTGAGGTCCCTTCCTCTTTAAGCATATTTTCGTGTTGCTTGTTTCCTTGTCAGTCTTGTCAAATGTTTTGACATAGACATGACAGTGACGTTGTGATCTTTGCGGGGAACACAGGCAGGTCACAAACATGAGACTGTACGTCATCCTTTTGAAAAAGTGATGGAAGGAAATCGGCTTGTGCACAACCACATAACAGCCAGATCGTTCTGATTGCGAGGATGATCTCCAAGCTTCAAGTATTCAAGCGGAGTCTTGATTGACACTCCGTCAAAACCTCGCAGATGGAAATCGAACGGAAGCCGCAAGCCCAGGGTCGCATTTCTGAGAATGTTCCCAAGTACGGAGTGATAGTCGACATTCCACATAGGTTTGTACATATGGGCGACTCCAACGATCATATGCGCCTTGGATTCCGAGGAATACGTTCAAAACGTAGACTGGCAGCTCTGGTAAACGGCTCGCCAGGCCGGTAGGTATGTATATGCTATTGGGGATTTATATTTTTAGTTGAGTGAACATAGGTACAGTGTGTTCTACGAATGACGAACGTTTAACACTTACCTTTCGCGAGTAAATAGAAAGCAGTGGGTGTCATAGGGTACACGTTTAACATTTCATTTTAGCTTCGTAACGAGATCGACCGAAGCCCCGGCGTAGCTTCCAAGGCCCCCATTCACTCCAGAAGCGACGCTTGGTTCTCGACGACTTCGGCGAGGTGAGTCCTTCGTGCCCGAAAGATTTTAGAACATAATCGTTGCCAGTGGCGCGTACCCTAGGCCTAGTAATTGTGCTAGGAAAGTCCACGGAGGTGCAGAGGGTTTGAGAAGAGAGCGGGGGTTAAGTCAGCAGAGCTCGAAAGAAGGAACAACGGTTCAGAACAAGTGCCGTCCAGTTGGTCCACCATCGTCGTCCTGACTCGTCCACGTCAGAAATTACATTTGAATCGAATCTTAATCTGACGACGGTGGGTGGCGTGGGGAAATTCGGGTTGGTCGATTTAAGGCGCCGATATTGTCCAGCCCCGTTCACCTTTGGCCTCACCAATATTTTTGCAACATCGTCCGATTCTGAACTGCTCTTTGAACAATGTAGATAAAGAGAGGTACGCACCCGTGCCACTTTGGGACTTTCATAATCACTCTGATAATGATTGAATACTTTAGAATTCTCTGCTTAATTCTCCTCTTGAATTTGTGGAGGAACCCATCGTCGTATCTTGACATTTTCTATAACTTATCCCCGAATCTTGATGCCTGTCCACGATGTCAGAGTATGTCACTCCGGCGATAAATTCGACCCTCTGGCGCCCATACACATCTAGAGATATCCATCGCGTCGTGTCGTTGCTCTGCCCCCCGTTTTGGATGAGTCTCCTGCCTGATACTCATCACAACATGTGGACGTTCGATGCATTCGCATCGGTCTCAAGATAGGCCTCTGTAAGCCTCTCATTGTTCACTTTTCAGGTCATTTCAGCGCGTAATCGCTCCGAGATTTGTCCCTGGCCTGCCTGACCATATGCGCACCCATCAGATTTCCTTTGTTGCTAGTCATTCAATGGAGCCTTGGTTCTGACATCGGCTCGCTAGTACCTGGGAATCAGATACAAAGTACCGTAAGATATGTTCTGACCGTGCCTTCTAAAGGTAGGCACATTGTGTTGCAACATGGGATAAAATATACTCTTCAGTCAAGTCAAGAGGGTGTTTAGAAGAAGTCAGAATCAAGTCAGAATTTCGCCTGAATGACTCAACCGCTACAGTAATAATACTCGTGGTTCCTAATCGACCTCATGATCCACATTTACCGCTCTGGCAAGACCTTTCTGAGTGATGATAAATTTTACGCATTCACCGAAACTGTTCGCGCTGACAGTCTAGATATACATGCTGTACTTGCTGTATGCCATTTCGCTAAAAGACATTTTAGTATACTTATCATATAGATAAGATCATCAAATTGACTCAAGACACAGGGGTGGTCAGTGTTAAAATACGCGGCGCACGCTCGACGACATCGAGGGCCAGTTTGTCTCGGGCAGTAGATTAGGGCGGGGCGAGGC
>JABAJS010007681.1:0-42495 GCA_018221635.1 Tephrocybe sp. 10521TJB
TACAGTAGCACCAGTCAAAGAGGCGCAATCATCAAAGATGTAAATGGCTGATCTGGCTTCGGATGCAAAGTACAGCGGAAGCGAGAGTGATACAATGAGACTGAGGACATGGACGATAATGAGGTAGAGGCTTCCGTGGATGGTGAAGGTTGTATCAAAAGATGTCGTGAACCAACTTAAGAATTTGGTTCTGAACTGCTGAAGAGGGTCGTTTAGCTGGGAAGGCATTGTTGATAATAAGACATTCACTCGCCTGTGCTTTTAAGTAGCGGAGGAGACGGCCGGGGTAGGTGGAATAGTAGCACTTCCTTTTCTCTGAACATTATCATATCCGATCATATCCAGGTACAGACAGTTCGATTTCCACCAGGTGACAGTGTAGTGGAGTTGCCATTTATAATACCCAATTATACTGCAGCTGACTGTTGAGTGGAACAGTCATTCAACATGAATGATAGATTCAGTTTGCATCTGCAACTATTTTTTTTATCCTTGGCATATATCAGGCAGCTACAGGAGCTGTGTATACTTACTTGGACGCGGATGGGAGCGCTGTTGTTATGAACCGGTTTAAGATTTTATAAGTTCTGAACTGGTTTGTTTCGTTCGGCGCAAACGCATCCAACTTCGTTGATATGATTTCTTTTTGCGAGGCACTCTGATAGTGGTAAAACTGGTGGTCTGATCTTCTCTTGTCGTACTATGTATCTATATATCGGTTTACTATCGAATTACATATGTAATATCTTGAGTCAAATGTTGCGTCGCCTCAATTACAGCCTTCACTGAGGTTAAGTTATGTTTGGCCCTGGGCGCTTGGGAACTGCCACGAGCGCTTGAGTTGTTATAGATAAAGTGTACATTAAAGTCCATTCATTCATCATAATCACCGCCACCATGGGAAACAACCAAAACACGTCAAAAAATCAAGAAAAATCCCATGAATCGCAGCGTACGAGGGACATACGAAAGCTTGCCGAGTTCATCAAATCGGAGAAGTGCAAGAACGTCGTGCTGATGGTTTGTCGAGCACCATCTCAGCACCATCATCTTTCGGTCTGACTTGTGTCGCTTTGCGGCGGTCATCTTTAGCTTGGTGCTGGTGAGTACCCTATTCTACTATAAGCCACTAGGAGCCGATATAGTGTAATGCAGGTGTCAGTACTTCTGCTGGTATCCCTGATTTCAGGTCTCCGAAAACAGGTCAGTATCCATAACTGCCCCTTTCCCAACAGGCTGACGCTTTACCCACCAGGGCTTTACGTGAGTACCATATAGGCGCCAATCGGAGGAACAAGGCCTTATAGGATTCTACAGTCCAACCTAGCGAGGCTGAATCTCCCCTACCCCGAGGCTGTATTCGAAATCAACTTTTTCCGCCGCAACCCAGTGCCATGTGAGTCCCACCGTAGTCTTTGGCGCTAAACTATATCTTATCAAAATGCACTGCGTCTCAGTCTACACATTAGCCGCCGAGCTCTACCCTGGCTCTTTTCGCCCTACAGCCACTCACTCCTTCATCAAGCTTCTCGCCACGCACAACCTCCTTCACACATGCTTCACGCAGAATATCGATACCCTCGAGCGCCGCGCCGGAGTCCCGGCCGACAAAATCGTCGAAGCACACGGTAGCTTCGCAACGCAGCGCTGCGTTGACTGCCAGACACCGTTTGATGACGAGGAGATGCGGTCTATCGTCCTTGATGAACGGGCGCCTGGAGAGGAGGTGCGCATCCCCAAATGCAAAGAGGAGGGGTGTGGGGGCCTCGTTAAGCCCGATATTGTCTTCTTTGGAGAATCGGTATGCGCCTTTTCTTTGTGCTTGACGAACAGTGTTAATATGGTCCACCAATGATAGCTCCCAGACAGATTCATCCATTCGATACGCGCTGTCGGAGAAGCCGATCTTCTGATCATTATCGGGACCTCGTTGACGGTCCATCCCTTTGCATCGCTCGCTGGCATGGCCGACCGTAAATCCTGCAAACGCGTCTTGATCAACCTCGAGCGCGTGAGCGACCTCGGCCGGCGCCCTGGAGATGTCGTCCTCCTCGGTGAGTGTGATGCGGTCGTGCGTGAGCTGTGTGCCGTGCTGGGGTGGGAGGAAGAACTCGATGCAGCGTGGGCGGAGACTGCGTTGAAAGGTAAGGCCGAGAAAGGGAAGGGTGAAGAGAAAGATGTGGTGATTGGCACAGGAGAAAAAGAGGAAGAGGGAGAGGGAGAGGAAAGCCTGACAAGAGAGGAGCGGCTTGAACGCGAGGTCAACGAGATTACGGACGCTGTCGGGAAACACCTGAAGCTGTCAGAAGACTCAGTGCATCTCACTTCGACCTCCGCTGCCCAGAGTGCGCTACCCACGACCGGCGCTGGCACTGATATAGCCAAACCTGCTGCTAGCGATTCGTTGACATCGGAGGGTAAATTGTGATGCGGGTGTTCAGCAATAACGCTTTCAAATTTTGGATACTACGTATGTTTCAAGCTTGTCCTCCTGTGATTGTTTATTACATGTTTTTCATCCTATTTTCTCTTCCGATCTTCAGTCCACCTTTGCTGCAACATGAGGCCTGCGGCTGTTCACGATGACACTATCCATATATGTCTTATGATTCTACTGATCTACCATCTTTCCTTGTCAACTGATATCATTTCTCCCAGATGTGTCATCGTACAATATTTTAGTCCCGCCTTAAAGTCAACTGTCATGAGCCTCTAGCCAGCTTCTTCACTTCAGTTCCCCGCACTACGCCACTCACAGGTCCATGGAGGGCTACGAGCTATTCGCATATATTCAGTCTCTGCAAGTTCAAAGTGTGAGTACACCGTCATTATGCCGATGTATAGACATCTAATTTAGTCGACAGTACTCTAACGGTGCGACGTTGATCGTTTCCTCCGTTCATTTCAGCTCACCAACCACCAACATCCAGCTATCTCTAATTCATTAATGGTATGAGCATTGACTGTCTGGCCCTCTTCAATGTACTATTAATCTCCCTCGGTCCTGTGCAGATTTATGAATATCTATTATGCATCAGGCCCGAATCAAAATATATCTGGTCGTCTCCCTGGAGTGTGCTAAAGGTCCTTTACCTCCTCACCCGATATATCCCTTTCTTCACTGTAGGCGTGACCTTCTATTGTAAGGATACAGCGTGCCCCTCAGTGAACCCCACTGACATTTCTTCCATTCAGCTCCAACATCACACCGCACATGCTTAGGATCGATAAAGTTTGACGTCTGTGAGAACCACTCGAGTCAAACACTGCCTTGGACCCTCTTATTCATTTGTTCTAGGGTCGGTCACTGCTTCAATGTGCACTGCAGAAAGTGCGTCATCTTTTCGCCCTTATTCAGGATTTCAGTCTCATGGTGGCTCCGTCATTGACAGTCATCTTCATGATACGTACATGGGCAGTATGGAATCGTAGTTTTAAAATGGGCATTTTTTTAGGCATGTTTACCGTGTCTGGTTGGGGTACTGGGATCGTCCTCACGGGTCTGTGGCTCAACGATCTTCGACGTAAGAGGGCCTGAGCCTATTCAGCTGGTAGAGGACTGATGTTTTGATTGAGCTATTCCTATAACCCCGAACATAGGATCCGCTTTCCAATGCTCATATGAAACTGAAAGCCCTCTCGTCACTGTGACATATGCTATGCTGATTCCTTTGTATGTTGGTTAGTTCTTTCAGATGAATGCAGTTGGGTGTTTTGTTACTCATGGCGCCTTGTAGTTGTTATAGGCTTGATGGATGTGAAAGCATATACTCAAAGTATGCAGAAGGATGCTTGTCTCCCGATCCGACTAGCTCACTGCGAATAGAGGACGGTACTTCGGCTTCACCTTTGATGCGTCTAGTTGTTGTGCAAGGTTTGTCTTTCTATTGTGCTTGCGAATCCTGTGTACATATAGTGACGACTGCCAATAGGCATACTTTACGCGTTCTATCTATTACTTTTCTCCCTCTTCAATTTCATTCTCGACCTAACGCTACCTGTGCGTATATTGCCTCCGAACCTTTGCGAACTCTAACAAACCTATTGTAACAGTCGATATACAGAGACCTTTTATCGAAGTATGTACACACGCGTGTCTACTTACTCTACATTGTGCTGACCAACCGTAGGATTCAGCAGGTTATTAGCTCGATTTTGGCGTGTAGGATGATCCTGCAGCTTCGCGAATCCGCTGCAAATGACTTGTACGATGGCATCGAGGTCAGCATAGCGCCGATTGATTTCGGACAAACGGTGATCCTCGATTCTGTGTAGGCTGTTCCATCGTTAAGCTTCTATCGTCTGACGGCCCCTCTTCCTTCTAGGGATAACAATAACTCCATGTAGTAGACCACAGATACTTAGCCCCGTGTGCGCCTCCCATGCTCATCGACGACACCGACAAGTTATCACTGGCTATAGAGGATGAGATATTCTGGACGGAGACAAACTGACGTTCGTGCAGAGTTAGAGGAGGAATGCCGTTTTATGGCTATCATGCCATCTCGTTCCTAGTGAGCATTGCCCTGGGTTCTTTTTGAGGAATTGTTGGAGGCCTTGAGAGTCCTACCTCGTACACGGCTTATCGTCGCATTGATCTTGTCGCTGTGCGATCACTACTGAAAGACTCCCTGATCATCCCCTCCCTCGGCACTCGCGTCCACAAGTCCGGTCCTCCATTCTGCGTAATTAAAATTTCTGTCCATTGTCACATCGCCCACCACCGTACCTCGTATTTCCCTCCCTCTTTTCGCATTCCAGGTGCTTTCAGTCGGACCCGATTATGTTGCTCTATATACAACTATCAGCGCCTAATGCTCTTCCTCACTCTGTGCACTTCATTCATCTCTTTTTTTTTGAATTGTTCTTGTAAAACCCAATTTCAGTTTCTTGCGCCACGGAGGGGAAAAAGGATTCAAAGCTCGACGTTGTGCCAATCCTCTGGTTCAAACCTTGATCGGCTATTTCCGTTGTGGTCAATCACTGCACGTATACACGCGGTCAGTCTTTAGATCTTCCGACGTTCGAATCTCTTCGAATTCACGCCACAAATCCTTTAACGCAGCGGCCGGCGTGTCCTGTCAGGACGTTAACCAAAACAAGATGAACTTGCTGCCGCTTCTCACTATCGGCATCGAAATGTCGACACATTACCACTTCGGCACCGAAGTGCTTGTCCGAGTCTGTTCGTGGCAGTCAGAGATGGTTGAGAACATAAGCAGTTACGGTTTTCTAAAAATTTCAGTAAAGGGTCGCCTTCTAACAAGTTGCACAGATCTATCATAAGATAACTCGTGACCCTGCGGTCCCTACAAACCTTGTGGGTCTTGTCAAAATACACGCCGTCAACTTGATCCGATTTCTTACCCCCATTTTTATCCTGATCAGATTTACATGTTGTTCCAATCACAAACATTGGCCAATACCAAATGCCATTGTCAATGGCTTATCGCGATTCCGACTCGGGCGAGAAGTTGACATTACTACAGCGTACTATTCTACATAAGGATCCTTGCACCACACGACAAAATCAGGCCCTGTTCCTAGATCTTCCTACCGAATTCGCCTCTGCCACGACATTATAAATGACTAGTATTGCTTTTCCTACCTACTCACGGCCCTCATGAGAAATTTTGCCTTTGATATCGGTGCCGCATCTTTAGCTTTCGCCCTCTATCTCTACCTCAAACGACGCAGGGATGGAGCACGCTTACCTCTCCCGCCTGGCCCCAAGAAACTTCCGATT
This sequence comes from Tephrocybe sp. 10521TJB, assembly GCA_018221635.1. Lineage (NCBI taxonomy): Eukaryota > Fungi > Basidiomycota > Agaricomycetes > Agaricales > Lyophyllaceae > Tephrocybe > Tephrocybe sp. 10521TJB. The sequence goes on from JABAJS010007681.1 coordinate 5,747, forward strand.
ATAGGAAACCTTCTTGACATCCCGAACAGCTTCGAATGGATAACATATCACAAGTGGTCTCAGGAGCTTGGTGAGGTTGCTTGACGTATGTTTCTCTGGGAAGGAATTGCCGATCCTCTGTCTACCTTGAAGGATCCGATATTATCCATCTCAATATCGCAGGAACGTCGGTCATTGTTCTGGACAGTGCCCAGTCAGCAATAGACCTTTTAGATAAGAGATCTTCGATATACTCTGGCAGGTAAACCCTCTTCGCCACTATAACTTATGAGCCAAAGGTAATAGCTGAGTCGTATACAGGGCGCGGATGCCTATGATTAACGAACTAATGGGCTGGCATTTCAATCTTGCCTTCATGCCTTACGGTCAGTCCTGAGTTTCCTGTCTCGGAGGGTATATGTCGAACAAGTAATAATTTCGTTAGGTGATTATTGGTGTGGATATGCGAACTTCCTTCTATATTTCAATTACCTGAATCATCCCCCGAAGGCGTCAACATCGTCGACTTTTTCACCAGGAATTCAATCCGACCGCCGCTGTGCGCTTTCGCGCTCACGAATTGAAAGCAAGTCACGCATTTCTTCGCCGTATGTTGGAGTCACCAGATGATATCATTGGAAATATTCGACAGTTCGTATTGTGTTTGATCAATGCTCTGCAGATTTTGATGGCTGGTTCAGGATGGCGGCTGAGATCATTATGGTAATTGCATACGGATTGAAAGTACTTCCCAGGGACGATCCGTATGTTGAGATAGCAACTAAAGCTGTCCATCCTCTGTTTGCAGCCGCTGTTCCAGGCACCTTTCTCGTTGATTCTATACCTATTCTCAAATATGTACCAGAATGGATTCCCGGCGCCGGGTTTCAGCGTAAGGCAAAATACTGGCGGAAACTCGCGCTCGATATGATCGATGTACCTTACGCTGCTGCTAAACGCAATATCGTAAGTTTAGCGCGATTATAAAGTGTTCACTTGCTTGCTCACATAAATGGATCGCCTTTAGGAGAATGGTGATAGTACACCGTCCTTTACGCTGAGCAGCTTGCAAAAGATGGACGAAATGGGTGATTTGAAGGATCAGGAATATATCATCAAGTCGACGGCCGGCACAATGTACACAGGTGGAGTGCCTATTATCTTAGCAAATCTATCGTTGCTAAACAGTTCTTGGTAATCCAGGTGGCTCAGATACAGTGCGTAGCCGTGTTTGTATTGGCCATATTGAAGCGTTTATTGATTGATATTGTAGACTGTGGCGGCCGTTGCATCCTGCATTCTTGGCCTGCTTACAAACCCAGCAGCAGTGAAGAAGGCCCAAGAAGAAATCGATAGAGTTGTCGGTCCCAACCAGCTTCCGACCTTCGATGATGAGGAATCTTTGCCCTATGTTACTGCAATTACGAAGGAAACCTTGAGATGGAGAGACGTCGCACCCATTGGTACGAGTAGCCTCATGCTGATGGAAGGTACTGCTAATGATGGACTGAGTAGCTATTCCGCATCTCCTCGAGGCCGACGACGAGTACAACGGATACAGGCTACCTAAGGGTTCAATTGTCATTGCCAATGCCTGGTGAGCTTATACACTCGTTACCATTTGTACTAAACACTCAAACGTATTGAACAGGGCTATGCTCCACGATGAAAACATCTATCCGCAACCTCATGACTTCAACCCTGATAGGTTTTTGAAAGATGGGAAGCTAAACCCCGACGTCAAGGACCCAGAAGACGCAGCTTGGGGATTCGGACGACGGTACTTATATTTAACCTCTTGGCCACGTTCTTGGCCAATCTATCTATTTGTAGAGTATGCCCTGGAAGATATATGGCCTACTCTTCCGTGTGGATTGCCATTGCCTCCCTTGTCGCCACTTTCGATATTGCCAAAGCACGGGACGCAAATGGGAACATCATAGAACCATCCCCTGAATATGTATCTGCACTAGTTCCGTGAGTCTCAATTCCTTCTGTGAAATTCTTCGAATCGTTGAAGTGACATTAGCATGCCTTTGTCTTTCGAATGTTCCATCACGCCACGGTCAAAGCAAGCCGAAGCCTTGATCAAGGCCTCAATCAACGAGGATTATTGATATCGAGTTTTCTCTTGAATGTGTCTTCTCTATGACATGATAAGGATTCATGTATTGTATCGTATTCTACTTTAAATACGGCAGTTATCCTCTACTCCATTCAATCAGATGTGAGAAGACGATGTGGTCACTCCCGGACTTCAAAAGCTCACAGTTGGACTGCGTATGAAGGAAGTCGTAGAGTACTTACTTGTCACCCAGCATCCATCTACCCAAACATATCGCCAGACGTTTCAACGGACACCGTGAGGCAAGTGCAGCGCTGAGGTGACGTCATCTGGACACAGAAGTCGTATCACATGCCTCGTATATTTAATCACGTGGTACGAAACTCTCATTCGTACGCGTGAGGAGGCGCTGGTCTACCACAAATGTGCGTCGACCAACAGTGCTTCCGAGACTCATCCTTCACCGACGCCTCAAATACCCAGTGTACTCACTGTCATCGTGCTCGTCTGAACACTTGGTCTCCTCATCTTCCTCATCTTCCTCTTTCACCAGCACACGCCAAGCTCAATCGTGATATCGACGAAGCCTCCGTGTACGCCTCCGTATTCCTTGATGACGACCACGATGAGTACCAAGGTATTAACGCTTCTGGTAGAGGGTACACGGCAGCGCCTCCAGCTGCTCAGACCCGTCGAGCCCTAAACTTGTCAACTTCATAAGTGTAAATTCAACGAGATCTCTAGAACACCGCAAAATTTCACAACAGGCCTCGGAGAGTGTGCCGCGCTGGGGTGGGGAAGAGCTCGACACGGTGTGGGCGGAGACTGCGTTGAAACATAAGAGGAAGGTTAGGAAAGGGAAAGGCTGCGTAAGGAGAAAGATGAGGTGGTTGGCGAAGCCAAAGAAGAGGAAGAGGAGAGCCTGAAAAGAGAGGAGCGATTGGAGCGTGAGGTTAATGAGATTGCGGATCTGGAAACGCCTGGAGCTGCCACAAAACCGAGCGCATTTCACTTTTCAGCCTCTGCGGACCAGAGTGCGCCACTGGTCTTCATAGCCAAACCACCGCCTACCGCGGGTGATTCGTCGACATCGGAGGGAAAATTGTGATACGGATGTTCAGCGATGACTTTTTCGAAACTTTGGGTATCATGTATGCTTCAATCTTGTTGTTCTATGACTATTTATTATACATTTTCCGTCCTACAGTCTACCTTTGTTGCGCCATGAGGCCTAGGGTTATTCAGGATGATAAGATCCGTATCATAGCATGCTATTCATTTTGATTTGCATTGTTGATGCTCTTTCCTCGACTATAATAGCACCAATTTGAATGAGTGCTGTCAACTGATATCATTTGTCGCAGGAGTTCGTCATCCGATATTTTGGTCCCAGCTCATTAACTCACCTGCGATGAGCCGTAGCCAGCTTCTCCGCATTCAGTTCCCACTACTCCACTTACACGTTCATGAAGGCCTACGACGAGGTAGTTGCAAATATCCAATCCCTGCAAGCCCAAAATGTGAGTACACCGTCATTATCCCGATGTATAGGCATCTCATTGAGTTAACAGTACTCTCACGGTGCGACGTTAATTGTGTCCTCCGTTCAGACTTTAGCTCACCAGTGTCCAAGCTATCTCTAATTCGTTGATGGTATGGGTATTGACTATCTGGCCCTCTTCGACGTACGACTAATCTATCTTGGTCCTGTGCAGATTTATGAATGTCTACTATGCATCCAGCTCGAATTAAAATACATCTGGTCGTCTCCTTGGAGTGTGCTTAAGGTCCTTTACCTCCTCACCCGATATATTCCTTGCCTCAATGTAGGCATGTCCTTCTACAGTAAGAATACAACGTGCCTTTCAGTGAACTCCACTGACTTTTCTTCCATTTAGCTCCAACGTCACACCGTATATGCTTAGGATATATAAAGTTTGATGTTTGTGAGACCCCTCGAATCAAACATTGACTTGGGCCCTCTTATTCATTTATTCTAGGGTTGGTCACTGCCTCTATGTGCACTGCAGAAAGTGCGTTATCTTGTTCGTTCATATGCAGGAGTTCAAGCTCATGGTGGCCCCGTCATTGACAGTCATCTTCATGATACGCACATGGGCAGTATGGAATCGTAGCTTTAAAATGGGCATTTTTTTAGGCGTGTCAACTGTGGTTGGTTGGGGTACTGCGTTCGCCCTCACGAGTCTGTGGCTCAATGATCTTCAACGTAAGAGAGCCGCAGCCTGTCCAGTTGGTACTAGAGAACTGATATCTTGATTTAGCTATTCATATACCCCCAAGTATAGGATCTGCCTCCCAGTGCTTTTATGAGAGTGCCAGCCCTCTCGTCACTGTGACGTATGCTATGCTGATTCCTGTGTATGTGGGTCAGTTTTTACAATTCAATACAGTTAGGTTTCCTGTTACTAATGGCGCCTTGAAGTTGTTATAAGCTCGATGTGTGCAAAAGCATATACTCAAAGTATGTAGAAGGAAGCTTGTCTTGTCATTCGCTAGCTCACTGCTAGTAGAGGACGATACTTCGGCTTCGCCTTTGATGCGTCTAGTTTATATGCAAGGTTTGCCCTTTCCATCGTGTTTACGAATCCTGGGTCTAGCAAATGCCAATAGGCATACTTTACACATTCTATCTATTACTCTTCTCCATCTTCAATTTAATTCTCAACCTAGCGCTACCTGTGCGTGCATTGCCTCCGAGGAACCTTCGCGAACTCTAACAAACATATCGTAGTTGATATATCAAGACATCTTATCAAAGTATGTACACATGCGTGTCTACATACTCTACGTTGTGCTGACCAACCATAGATTGCAGCAGGTCATTAGCTCGATTTTGGCATGCAGGATGATCCTGCAGCTTCGCGAAGCCACCGCAAATGACTCATACGATGGCGTTGAAGTCAACTTAATGCCGATCGATTTCACACGAACGGCGACCCTCGATACTGTGTAGGGTGTTCCATCGTTAAGCCTGTATCCTCTGACGTCTCCTCTTTTTCTAGGAATGGCTTCATATAATGTATAGCTTCGGGCATACAGATCTTTCTCACCTGCCTCCCATAGTTACGTAACCTTGTGTGTGCGCCACCCACGATACCGAAGATTTATCGCTGGCTATAGGGGATGAGATATCCGGGACGGAGAAAAACTCTAACGTTCGCGCAGAGCTGGAAGAAGAATACTGTTGTATGGTTTATGGTTGTTACGCCATCTGGTTTCTAGTGGCAGTTGCCATTGCCTCCTCTTTTTGAGCCTTGAAAGCCTCACCTCATACGTGCGACCTTAACCAATCGCCAAGGGAACACAAGTTCGTCGCGATGTGGCAGCAGTTCTGTAGCTAGAGCACGTACATAGTTTTTCGGTACGTGTTTATAGCACACGGCGCTGTTCAGCGTGAAAGTAGTACTCAAAGGAAATGACTGTGCTTTACCCTATTCTGCCTAGTCCTGCCATTTGAATTCATCAGTATTGGAATGCCGAAATTCTCTTAGTGAGTGTGTGTGTTCCCTCTCTCGTCTTCATCTGAAAATGCAAATCGGAGCCTATCTCGAATTTCAATGTGATGTCTTTCGTATAGTTGTAGAGGTAACACCACGAACGCTGCAATGAGACTGAAACCGACCCAGTTGTATCGTCGTTAAGCGTATAGTCATGGAAATACAGAATAAAAAATAGCAGTAAGACTTTGTGTGTTGGGAAGTGGGCGCGATCAAATGTACTAGGCTAGTGGATAAATCGGGAAATATCACGTGCGCACAAAAACTCTCTCCTCCCCGCCAACCTACAGCCCTCCTAGAAAAAATGGTCAGTCCCTATTACAGCGTTGTAGAATACATACTCATACCTGACTTATAGCGACCTATTCTTTTACAAGGTTTTTGGAGCCCAATTTTTGGGGATCTACATTGACTGACTACCTTCAATAGGTCACGAACGGTCCCTGACCCAGATCAAGTTCAACGCAGAGGGAGACCTGCTCTTCTCATGCTCAAAAGATCACGTTATTAACGTCTGGTACTCACACAATGGAGAGCGTCTTGGGACATACGAAGGAGGCAATGGAACGGTGTGGACAGTAGATGTCGATTGTGAGTTTTGCGTCCTCGACACAGGCCTCCCAACCTGACATACAGCCAAAGCAGAGTCAAGATTCATGATATCTGGCGCGGCCGATAACACCCTGCGGCTCTGGGCGGTCGAGACGGGCAAGTGCCTCTACACCTGGGAATTCCCGACAGCAGTGAAGAGGGTGGCTTTCAAGGAGGACGACAGCCAGGTGGTGTGCATCACAGAGCAACGTATGGGCCACCAGTGCGCGATACGGGTCTTTAACATTAACCGAGATGGCGATGGGACGAATCGTGTGTCCCCTACACTTTTTTTTACTGTTGTGCTCCTCTGACTCCATTTTCGGTTTCATGCAGAGTCCAAAGAACCATTGTACATGTTCAACCCCATTGGCTCGAAAGCCACGGTGTGCGCATTCACGCCAACGAAAAATGTCATCATCACTGGGCACGAGTCTGGAAAGGTCGCGCTATTCAACGTCAAGACTGGTGATGAGATCGATAACAATGAGCGGGCGCACGGTGACGTTGTGACTGATCTCCAAATGAGCAAAGATGGCACATACTGCATTACGAGCAGCAAGGACAAGTCTGCGCGGATACACGACACAAAAACTCTGATGGTCATGAAGACGTTCACGACTGAGACACCTCTAAACAGTGCTTCTATCATGCCTGGCAGACCCTATGTGAGCGCCCGCCCCCTTTGTTCATCGAGCCAGACGTTTATTTTCGCCTTTTTTTTTAGGTACTCCTGGGTGGTGGACAAGAAGCCATGAACGTTACAACTACATCCCTGCGCCAGGGCAAGTTCGAGACTCGCTTCTGGCACAAAATCTTCGAAGAAGAGGTTGGCCGTGTGAAGGGACACTTCGGTCCTATCAACACGTTAGTATCTTTTCCTTATTCTATTTACATACCTCCCATTTATTGACCTCAAAATAAACAGCATTGCTGTGCACCCAAATGGGACCTGCTACGCGTCAGGAGGAGAGGATGGTTTCGTGCGCGTCCACCACTTCGAGGAATCCTACTTCAAGGCTAAACCGTATGGAGACTTAGAAATATCTGATTGATGTATTTTATTAATTCATACCCCTTGACGTGAGGATGCTTGGTTTGAATGTCTCTTCTTTCTCTCTGGATTGTCAGGCAGCCCCACTCTATTTTTGTCAGTATCATGATGGAATGCAATCTCTCATTTTTTTGCAAGACAATGGAGATCACCGTCGGGCTGTGCTCGGTAATGAAGTAGAGTTACAAGGCATCACGTTGCTTCCTTCTTACACACGTTCCCTAGTCAGCTGCTGAGCAGCACAAGTACCGTCTTCGACTTTACAGCTGGCTGGCGACAGTTGAGAATGACGATCAGTACTGTAGCTGTATGATCTCTTTGCGATCGTGGTCGGCTGGTCCGGGACGATGATCTTGATAAAATATGGAATTTACGTAAAACGTCATAACCCCTTCCGAGTTATAATAGCCATGTTTCTCTGTTCCACCACATCTTCCTCTCTGACGACAACATTCATTTAAATTGTATTCACTTTAACTCTTACCAGCAATACTATATGGCCTCAACGGCCCTCTTTATCCTTCTACTCTCCTCACCAGCCCTAGGCCATGGGCACCTTAGCAACCACAAACTCATACGACGCGCCTCTTCATCATCATCACGCAAGGTCCCGGAACAGGGTTATTACAATCCCCTTGATAACGGTGGTAGCTTTTTGACGGTACGATTCTATAATAATAACTACGTCTGGGCAGCACGGGAGAAGCTGAACGGCACTTGTCATGCTGCAGGAAGTACCTGATACGTACCCGGCGGGCCAAGGCGAGCCAGTGAACATAATATTATCTGGTAATTCAGACGCGGCGGTCCTTGTGGACTCTGAAGATAACGGGGGCTTGAGGAACTATTTCCAGTGCGTTGCGGCATTCTTCTTTACCTAGTATTTCTGTCTTGACCTCGTGCTCATTTGGATAATAATAGGTCGCTGGGCTTTTCCAGTGAATGCCTTGGTCAGGCGGAAGCTACCCACCAGATGGCGAATCTCGGGGATGGCAATGGCTATCGTGCGTGCTTGACAAGTTGAATTATTGGGCGTGTCAATACTGACCCGCCATAGTAAACGAGACAGCCGTTATTCGGTGGGATTATGGTGATCCGCAACTGGGCACCTGTAAGGAAACGATTCAAGGTGGAGACCATTTCCGATATTGGGCACAGGATGGATCCAGCGGGGATAGGTATATCTGCGTTTGCTGCTTTCTTGACGATCTCTCAACGCGTCTGTAGCGGGGCTATCTTTATGGCTGCATCGTACGAGGAACCTCTTGTTGGTATGTCCTACACCTAGCTTTACCATGCCTCTTCTAACTGGCCTCTCTAGACGAACACGACATCATTCCAAATGGCTACAACCTTGGCCGGTACGTGGTCGTTCTCACAAGTCGACTTCGGTCCCTTTAAGCCTCTTGTAGCGACTGGCTTATAGGAAACATTACACAATCCACAATACCAACACTAGAGTTGACCAACACATCCACTTATAGTGGCTCGACGTCCGCCAACAACTACACATACCAGACCGACATTATCTACGTTTCTGGATTGCTACCAAATACCAGCTATGGCATCAACCACAATGCAACAGTTGCTGTAGACGGAATAAACGCTGTGGATGGTCTCGTTGCTGTGTTAAACGTGAAGATCACGGACCAACCTCAATCAGCATCGTCAGTGTTCCCAGTTCTTCGCTCCAAATTGATGCGAACGCTCATTCAACTTTCCATCAGAGGTGCTATTGGTTCTCCGTCAATACACATGCGGACCCTTGCTTTGACAATACTGGGACTTCACCTGCTGGCTCTTTGAGCCTCGGCCATGTTCTTTCACGACGTGCTTTACTTACTACTCACCTAATCAGATAGACTCAATTGTGCTGGTCGAGTACCGTACATTTGACACGGTTGTATATACCCATCCAAGTCGCACTTCTGCACAATCATGCACTTATTCACGATCGGACTTGTATTTATGTACATATCTATCCGTCAACACAAAAGGCCAATAGGCATGTGCCCAGTCATGCCCAGTCATCTTGGTAGTGCGAATTGCCTTTCTTGGGTTTGTTATATATTCTTCTTCGTTGTTTGTGAGCGTCTTTGTGAATCTCTCGCAATTGCAACATGTGGCCCTTTGTCCCTTTCGTTCCTTCCAAATCAGTCTCCGTATTGCTTTTGTGTCTGTGTTAAAAGCTTCCTGGCTGGTCCCAGCAAACCATACACCTTTCTTCAGCACAAAGTACAACAAGCAAACATATCGCGATGGCCAAGAAACCGAGCCGATTCATTATTGTCGACGGGGCAACCATCGAGGACTCTCACGACGAGTCTGATGTCGCCCGGTCTCGCAAACGCCAGAGAACAGACGACGACGACGAGCCATCGGGGTCCACGTCTAGCCCTTCGCCCAAACGACATGCCAAATCAGCACCCAAACCTGAATTCAAACGCGGGTCTCTAAGGCCTGACTATGACGGCACCGAAATCCTCATCCATGACCCCGAGTATTACTTTGGGGACGATCCACAGGCGGACTGTTATATTAGAGTGGAGAAAATCATATTTAAGGTAGGACTCGTCCAATGCCGTTGATCGACATGAAGGTTGAAGGTCATATTGTCATAGATTCACGGTCATCTGCTATCTATGTCTAAGTTAATGGAGAGGAGGATAACCGGACGTGCTGAGCCTACCTCTGGGCAGGACCCACTGGAGCTCTTTGGAGTTTCGTTGAAAGAATTCCGTGCGCTCATGTGGGCACGATATGCGACGTGAGTTCTTTACTCTACATACCCGACTTACCCTTACCCGTGGTATAGTGAAGATGATGCCAAAGACCAACCAAGAGCCCTCGAAGACCTCGAGCGCCTCTTATCACTCGCCACAATAACAAAGAACTGCGAATTCGACCGCCTCCACGAATGGGCGATCGAGTCCATGCAACGCGCATTCACATCCGACGCTACCCTCGTAGACTCGTGCTCCTCTGCGATTCTCACACGCGTGATAGAGGTTGCCTCGCAGTTCAAAGCCACTGAGCTCCTCGACGCTGCCGTCACGAAATGGTGCGACCGCGTGCGCCGGAAAGACAGCCCCGCCGTTCCCGCCATCGTCGCCGCAGATGCCCACAAGCTCGACAAGCTTGGTGGCGTGGCGTACTACGCTCACCTCCTTGCATCGATCGAAGAGGCTTCACCCCCGACACCTTCCAGTCCCTTGCGAATCTTGGCAGACCCCAAGCTCAGCTCGAAACAGCTTATTCGATTACTTTCCGGCCATTTGGCCCTTGCCAATTTCAGCGAACGCTACAGGCGGCGCGCGCCGAAGTTGGAGTGCAGTGAAGGATGTTCGACTGAGGCGCATCGGGCTTGTGTGCTCGTCTGGAACGAGCGGTGGACCGTCGCGGCGGGATCGCGCAAGGTACTTGCGCTTTGTTCTGCAGATGTGCTGGGCCTCGTGACGGAAATGAATGAAAGGCTCAGCAGTGATGGAGAGCTTGAGGAGGGTCTTACGAAAGCGTGCAGGTTGGAGGGCCTGCAGAGTTTGAAACAGGGCTTGGTTGATCTGCAGGAGCAATTACCCCAATACTTCATTGGCTGCATTGTCCCGCCTCCAGAAAATCCATTCGCGTTTTGAGAGGTCACATCTCATTTGAACTCTAAACTTAGGCCGTATAGCCAACCTTGAATGTTATTTAGAATTCCTTGGGCATCTTTATGCCGACAGCGTATCCATTCCAATTTTAAGAGGTTATAGGAGAAGTGCGACTCGCATACCTTGTATTCGGCGTGTTGCAAGATTTTGCGGTGTTCTAGAGATCTCGTCAAACTTAGTAGTTGTTAAGTTTAGGACTCGACGCATTTGAGCGGCTGGCGACACTCTGTATACTCGATTACATAGAAGCAGAAGTGCCTTGTATCATACTCATGGTCAAGGAATGCGGAGCCGGTGAAAGAGGAAGAAAATGAGGAGAGGTGTTTAGACGAGCCCGACAATGAACGTTGAACATGATGGGAATTGAGGGCGTTGGTAAAGGATGAGTACGAGTCTTGAAAGCACTGTTGGTTGACACACAGATTTGGTAGATAGTTTGCATCGATGCATAGAGCCAACAAGTTGTCACGGTTCTCGTACAAACTAGTATATGAGTGTAGGTTAGGTTTAAGTAATAGAAATGTATGATATAGTAGTACTAATGACGAGCAATGTCACCTCATGATATAGACCGTGGTGACTGTTGAGGATAACACATCTGTTATCCTATAATTCCAGTCAGTTACTGAATAAAATATTAGTAAGTGTAGCAAGCATGGCACAAACGTCGAGCTGCTCACCTTTGTTACACAAATAAAGAATAGGGGGGCGGCGACTTGCTTGGATGACCATCTGCTTGCCCCTGACCGTCTGCTTGCCCCGACACTATTTGACCCTCTCCTGTTTGCCCCAGTTGCGTAGGCCGTTGCCACTCAGTAAAGTAGGGCATTGAGAGGAGCGTTGGGAGAATCTCATTGTGCTGGGTGTTCGTGATTCTATAGAAAATAGACACCACTAGAATCGATAAAAAAAAATAAGGCGACCCATGCGAATATTCTATGGTCAGTCGAAGAGTGAGAGTACACTGCAAAATCGATGATTAATGCGTAGAAAAACAGTTACGTCACAATTTACCTTCAACAAACAACCCGGATGTTACCAGGACAACAAGGACATCCGCGAAAGGCTTTAGCCTTCGCCCAGCCGAACGACCGAAGGCCAAGAAAGGTGTATCAAAAGTTGTGATGAATACAAATAGTATCGACAGTACTGAGGCTATGATGTAGCTGACACTTTTCTGAACGTTGGCCTGGGCGAAGAAACAGATTGTAGAATAGATGGTGGGGTTGAGTAGAAAAGCAAAGCAAATAGCATTTACAGGGGAAGCGATGGTCGACATCGAGATATAAAAGAGCGAATGGGGTCTCATTTAATAAATATATATGCTACCATGCGATATAAGGTAAGCCAGATCTGTGCCCAGATGACGTCACCTCAATATACGAACGAATGCTGTGGCACCCACACAATCTAGTCCTTTGAATCAAGTATGACCCGCATACCTTGCTGCAACGGTAATGTTCTATCGTAAAGAGTCTCAAAAGCGGTTCGTCTCTCCATGGAACGAACCACGCTGACCTAGAGAGAGAAGTCTTGAAGTAGTGCAACTTGCGCCACTCGGATTGTGATTCTGCCTCGCGGCCGCATTGGTCTTGTATAAATGATGGTTTATACCCTATTTAATGATGTATGAACGTATGCTAAATCCATTCAACCTAGTCTTTTGAATTAAGTGTGACTTGGCACATATCTTATAATCAGGGCCTGTTTTCAAAAGTATTATTAAGTTGCAAACACACAAACGTAGAGTTGCTTTGTTACGCAAATAAATAATAGGGGGGCGGCAACCTACTTGAATGTCCCTGACCATCTGCTTGCCTCTGACCGTCTGCTTGCCCCTGTCCATCTGCCTGCCCGCATCGCCCGCAACCTATCTGACCCCGTCCTATTTGTCCCGTAGGCCGTTGCCACTCATTAAGGTAGGACATCGATAGCGTTGAGAGAATCTCGTTGTACTAGGTATTTGTGCATCTATAAAAAATAGATACCACTTCAACGGATAGAAAGAACAATGCGATCCACGCTAATAGCCTATGGACGAAAGGGGATCCTGAGAAGGGAGAGTATACTGCAAATTGATGATTAGTGCGTTGAAAAACAAGCCTTTATGTCACAATTTACCTTCCACGGTCAGTCCAGATGTCACCATGATAATAAGGACGTCAACCAAAGGCTTGAGCCTCCGCCCTGCCAAACTGCCAAAGGCGGAGAAAACCGTATCGAAGCTCGTGATGAATGCAAATAGTATCGACAGTACTGAGGCTATGATGTAGCTGACGCTTTTCTGGTTGGCCTGGACGAAGAAACAGATTGTAGAATAGATGGCGGGGCTGAGTAGAAAAGAAAAGAAAATAGCATTCACAGGCGAAGCGATAGTCGACATCGAGATATATAAAAGAGCGAATGGAGTCTCATTTAAAGAATTTAGTTTATGTATGATACATGTGATAGGAGGTAATGCCCAAATGACATCACCTCAACCTTTTGATGGACCTACATAGATTACATCACCTCAACATACGCTGTACCCACACAATCAAGTCCTTTAAATCAAATATAAATAATCACATACCTTAACACCTGGTTGTTCCTGAATATTACCGTGCCAGTATTATAATCTCCTCCTTCTCCTACTGAAGTAGTGAGACTTGCGCCACTCGGATTTCTCGAAAAAGGAGATGACCTTGAACGAGGTAACGATCATAAGAAGTATAGTGATGGAAAAATTGACAATGTAGTGTATTATTCTAGGCGAGCTGGGCCAGGTATAGGAGAGGAGGCATGATGGGAGCGTAGGAGCGCACAGAATTAAAAAATAGACGAAGTTCAAGTTCGTTCCATAACCATAAAATAACATGACGAATTGAAAGCAAAGATCTAGAGCAATTGGGAGGAAGGACTCGGATATATGTTTCTCCGTTTACCCTATAGCTACTCTGATGAGCTGTCGAGGCCGTTATTTCTTTGCCGATCTCAATTAATGTGACATTTCATTACGACACGCCATGTACGCCACATATACACACTCTAGTCCTTCGAAATTGAAATTGAAAATGCTTCACAGTAACACCTTATGATTGATTATTTTATACATGATAAGTGAAATAGGAATACTGTACAAGCCTTTATGCTTTCTCAGAATCCGCGAGGACTTGTCGTCCATCATCGATTGGTCTATCTGTCCCAATAGCAACGACATCACCCTCCTCGTCGTCCATTTTGTGGAAGAAGACCCAAATGACTCCTGCAGCGATGACGCAGGCGCCGCCGATACCGACAAAGGGCCAGATCAGGTTCGGATCTGAGAAGGATGGCGAGATGATGAGGACGAGGGCACTTGATAGAGAACTCATGAAGAGGACGATGGCGAAGACCAGTCCCTTCATACGTTGAGGTGCGCGAGTGTATGCACTGGAAAAGTTCCTCGATCAGTCATTGCTACAATAAAAGAGATACGGAAGAACGTACATCTCGTAACTGGTGATATTGACAAAGAGTTCAGATGTGGCTGGGAGGGCGTACAGAGGCAACTGCGCCCACACGCTGAGTGGAGAAACAGTTGTGCCGATTGTGCAGGTGGTAGCGTGCCAACCACATGGTGATGTTGCGTAGACCCGCCATTGCAGAATGGCTCCGACAAGCATAGTCGCAGCACCGAAGAGATATCCGGTAACAACTACCCCAACAGAATCAATATGATACGAGTCTCAAGGAGGCTTGACCAAGAACGTACCACGTCGAATGGGCGAAAAGTTGACACCGATTTTGCGAAGATAGGGATACAGCTGATTAGGAAGGGTTAGGACGCAGGCAGAGTTACGGAAAAGTCGTACATACGATATAATTCAGGAAAGGCGCGACGACAATAATCGTGAGGGGGTTAAAATTGGAAATTAGGTCATTCGGTGCCCCGTTCGTAGTCATACTGCCGGCCATGCTGGTTTGGATTGTGCTCAAACCGCCGTCGGCCATGTAGAAGATAGGGAGGAATGCGCTAAAAAGCGTGAGTTAGAGTTGAAAGCCAAAGGAAGACACTTGGCGTACAAAAGCTTGCATGCTTTGAACGTCCTCTTGATTTCATCAACGAAATCATCGTCCCAATTGATCCAACCAGCTCTCTTACTCTTAAACCCTCCGGTCGCTTCAATTTGAGACTGATGATGCAGGGATATTAGTCACTGTAAGATTGCTTTGAGTTATTTAACGCACAGGCTTGGCAGCATTCCAAAATTCGTCACCACCCTTCAAAGCCTTCTTGATGCCAGCTTTGGAAATGAGAACGCGACCGACTTTGAAGGTATCGACAACGACGGAGCCCTGAGGCGGTAGCTTAGTAAGGTGGTTGCGCGTGACAAGGAGGACCGCGGGCATGATGAGGTAGATTATCAAGGGAACGAGGTAGGCAAGCCAGAAACCGACGCGTTTTTCGGCATCTGTCAAGCGTGTAAGAGACTCGGCAGACTATGGGATAGATGGGCCTTACAGGTCGTCCCAACCTTGATGAACGCGCCGACATTGATACTCCAGTAGTAGATCTGAAATATTCTTAGGATACGGCCAGAGCCTAAGGCGAATGTACGTACCAGCATGATGTTCTGTGTCGTTACACCGGGATCAAGAATCACTCTCTCGCCGGTTTTGAGGGTCGTTATTCTCTGCGCATGAATACGGGTTTGATCAGCCATGAGGGGTGCCACACTTGTCAAAAAAGGTAAGCGTTAGGGTGATATCGTAGCAGCACAGGACGTACGATGCCTTAATCAAGCCAGTCGCGAGGGCCAGAATCAGGATAGAGATAACAAAGGGAACAATCGCATGCCCGCCGTGGATGATGGATGGGATACCGGCTGAAAGGGCAATGTCATTGCAACAAATGGGGAATATACGAATGGTTATTTACCAATGAGCAGTACGATATGGGCCACGGCTCCAACCGCAGTTCCAATTACAATAGTCTTGAACTAGGAAAACAAATTAGTATATTGGACAGCGAGAGAGATCAAACCCGACTCACGCGACCCCATTTTGTGTCCGCCAGTATTCCACCAAGGATCTGGAGCACGTTACACTACTTTTTACGGAATAGGAGATTGTCATCTTACGGGAAAAATATCTGTTGGAGTTGTATCAGCATCAATAATTCTTAGTCAATAAAAACTGCACACAAGCAAGGAAACTGAACGTAGTCGTCAGACCAGTGGCGGCCTTCAAGCCCAAGCCCAAAGCACCTGGTGTCAGCTGTGTGCCAGCAGGTGTAGCACCAGCGCCGTTTCCGCCGGCGGGCAGAGGACGTTGGATGAAATTGTTGAAGACTGGCAGGAAGTCAGCAGGGTTCAATAGAAGACGTCGTAGAAGCACTTACCTCCGCTGCAACCATAGTAACTAGCGCGCTCCGCTGAGTAGTACCAGCGCCGTGTCAGATACAACGCGAGGTTTGCATAGTTGCCAAGACCACACACCAAATTCTACGAGAGCAATGGCATACGCTGCCCATGGCACAGGAGCGCTAACAAGCC
Organism: Tephrocybe sp. 10521TJB; assembly: GCA_018221635.1. Lineage (NCBI taxonomy): Eukaryota > Fungi > Basidiomycota > Agaricomycetes > Agaricales > Lyophyllaceae > Tephrocybe > Tephrocybe sp. 10521TJB. The sequence goes on from JABAJS010007681.1 coordinate 22,120, forward strand.
TCAAAGTCGCTCGCTCTTCCTCGGTAGGCAGGCGGTTGGGATCTTCATCATCAATTGACGTGCCTTCGTCAGCGTTCTTGTGGTCTTTAATGTCGTTGTCATAACCTCCAGTTGCAGGAAGTGCCCCATGTTTCCCCAGAGTTGGTTGAGCTGGGTGAGAAATGAGATTTATGCTGTCAACAACACAGCGGAAACGCACCCATTGAACCAGCTGCACCAGACGGCGGAAGAAGGGATAGAGGGTATGCCGGCAGATGTGTTCATTCTTATACTTGGATCATGACTGCCAAATTCTGCAGTTGGAACACGACTTTCGACGCAATGGGAATGTCGCGACAAGAAGTGTGGGTATGATGCGATTGACCATGTGGTACAAAATGACGAATTTTTTAAGATCTGCCGATCTTCTAACGAGCGTCTAAGTCCCAACAATTGCTGGAGCAAACATTGGTTGCATTATATTGTGGGAAAGAAAGAGTAGATATTGGTAACTCACTTCTCAAGGTACCTTGAAGATGTGCCTTGCCGAAATCTCACTTAATTTTTAAACAAGACTTCTCAACAAGAAGGCACACATGGAGCAAGTCAACTTAATCTTGGCAGTCCGATGAATTGCTGACGTCCGCTGGATCTTTGATCGAGATGTCCTGATAACTCAATACTCAAGTCTGAGTTATCAGGAGGTGGAGATGTCGAATGAGAAATCTTTTTCAGGATAATATGCTTCGGACTTACATAGAACAGTGGCTGTCTTTTGTGTTCGTGGATGAACAACCTGTGCAAAGATAATTTTGCCGTGACTCTGGAAGGCTGCATCTTGAGAAGTGTTTCAATTATGAGCCACAGCATCCGGGAGCTCCTGGGTATCCCTGAGACTAGGAACATAGGAACCTCCAGGCAATTCGGGATTCAGAGAAGAACGGAATAAGCGATGCGGTACCTCTTGAGTCCAGGGAACAGAAATTTTGAATATTGATGGCAACTTGCGTAATTGACGGAGACATTTGTGCAAGATGAGGACAAATGGAAACGGCATGAGACCTTCCGAGGGGATCATCGTTTTGAATGACTCCCAGAGATGTTTATTGGAATTTGGAAAATATCACCAGGGCCCACGTGTCTATGAAAAGCGTAATAATCGGTACCCGTACACACGGCCATGTGGGCGCACCAAGTTCGAATTTGTTCGAGGACGAAATAATTATAGAAGGCTCGCTTGGCACCCTACGACTGCTCAGTCATCAGCGCTTGCAACAACCATGGTGCATATCGCGCGAATGTACCTGGCACAGGCACTCACCTTTTGTTTCGTCTTCGCTGCAAGTGCTTCACCAAATCCCAATCGTCTTCACGTCTTAGGACCTCAAGGCGTTAATCTCTGGAAGTTGGAAAGAGCCCAGGCAACTAAGGTCTCGAAAGAGTCTCATAGTTTTGTCCTGCAAGGGACTAAAGACACTCAGGATGTCCTGGTCACCGTACCGGCGCCAGAGTTCGAAGCCCGTTGGTTCGAACAACCTTTGGATCACTTCACGAACAACTCGAACCATACCTTCTTGCAAAGATACTGGGTGAATGACAGACACTACATTCCTGGTTCTGGTGGTCCTGTTATTGTCCTGGATGGCGGAGAAACCAGCGGAGAAGTACGTCGATCGTGAAGAGACGGATGTTCAACATCGCTCATCGGAGTCACCTTTCTCGTAGGACCGACTCACATTTTTGGATACGGGAATTGTCGAGATCCTCACAAAGGCAACTGGTGGCGTCGGTGTTGTACTGGAGCATAGATATTATGGTGAGTGTATTGCAGAGTACTTTTGAACGGTGCTCATAGTCTATCAGGAGCGTCTATCCCAGTCGAAAACTTCACAACCGACTCTCTTCGGTGAGTTCTGAAGTAATTTCTATAATCCGTGTATTGAACGCGAGTCAAGTTGGCTCGACAATGAGCAAGCTGCTGCGGATAGCGCAAACTTCATGGCCTCCGTCAAGTTCGATGGCATCGACGAGGACTTGACCTCCCCAAATACACCATGGATTTACTACGGCGTACGCTGAATCGATTCGATGCACGAGTTTGCCTTATATTCATCTCTCTCTTTCACAGGGGTCGTATGCTGGTGCCCGGGCCGCCCACATGAAAGTTCTTTACCCGGAATTGACTTTTGGTTCCATCGCGTCTAGCGGTTAGTCTATAAACAAAACATTCTAGCTTAGTCCGTAGCTGACAGAATTCTCTGTCAGCCGTGACCCATGCTGCTCTTTCGAACTGGGAATACATGGAAGTCATTCGACGGGCCGCGGATCCCAAATGTTCATCGCATCTCGAGCACTCCATTGTCACTATCGACCATGTTCTTGATCAACCTCATTTCAGAAGACTTCTCAAGGGAATCTTCGGTCTAAAGGATCTGGAACACGATGATGACTTCGTTTCGCTTCTTACGGTGGGTAAAACATGTTTGGTGCGACATGCAACTTTTAAATGGCTGATATCTTTCCTCTAGAGTCCTCTGGGCGAATGGCAGTCAAGGGTTTGGGGTCCATTTGGCAGTACAGCTTTCGACGACTTCTGCACTGCCCTGAATAAGCCTTTCGGACACTTCAGTGCTGCTGCAGACCTCCCATTCAACCACTCGGCAAGGATGGTGTCCATTACTGACGATTTCTCGCTGGACTTCTCGATCATCAACTACGCTAACTACATCAAGAACGTTAGTTCTCCCTTTCTTCCTGGAGATATCTTATTCAATAACATCCTGGTCCATTAGAACTACGTGTCGAAGTGTACACCGGACAAGACAATCGAACAGGTCAGCGGTGGTTATATAACGTGGCTGCGCACTTCTCTGAACGTCATCTTCCCAGTGCTTTGGAACGTATGATGATTCTCAGTTCCAAATTACAACACTCGACCAAGATTGGCGCTTGTGGACCTTCCAAGTCTGCACACAGTGGGGATATTTCACCGTTAGTCGGGCTGTATGAGTGTTGTCATTAATCCTAACAGTTCTTCGCAGACTGCTCCTCCAGATCAGAACCAACCACGCATTATTTCCCGCCGACTGACTCTTGAGTATGAGTCGAAGATCTGCAAGCAGGTGCGTTTGAAAGCATTGTATTTTAGTTGAATCTTGACTTATGATGGTGAAGGCATATCCTCCAGGGAAATACTTTACTGTGCCTGCTCTACCCAACATCACCGCAGTAAATGCTCTCGGAGACTTTGATCTTGTTGCCGATCGCCTTGCATTCATTGACGGAGAAGGTTGGTATCCCTCCCTCTACACGTGAAAACATGCTCATGACGATGTGTAGTGGATCCTTGGAGGCCTGATACCCCTCATAGCCAATTCTACGCAAAAGACAGGCCCGATACCACCCTTCGTCCATTCAAGCTTATACCAGGTTAGTTTCATCCTCTTATCAGTATACCCCTCTTGGCGTTACCTAACTGTACATGTCATGCACAGGCGCGGTACACCACTGGGACGAGTGGGGCCTGCCCGACCTTCAAGACGAGCCTCTCGAGATTCAGAGAATTCATAATGAGACAGTTAGTTTCGTTACGTCTTGGTTGAAAGACTTTAAAGCTCCCGAGAAAGCCTCTTGAGAACTTTGTTCGCTTGACCTCCAGCATGTAGCCCACGAGCATAACTATATTGTACGGGTTATACCTGCTTCTTGATACCTAGGGTTTTAGTCATTATAACCAACGAAAAGTTACGGCGAGCCAACTTTGTTGGATATTAACCCGTATACGAGAAGTATTATCTATGCGAGCGAAGCTCGCGACCAACTCGCGACTATCCTCAACGAATGAAGATATGACTTCATTCGTTGTTGTCGAGGGTCATGACCGCTAAACGACGGGACCGCTTTGGCGCTTGTCCTGTCATGCAGAGATATATCCATAGCGGAGTAGTATGCGGCTGCTAAAAACCCGCCCTTGCAGGATTCGGAGACAACCTATCTCAATGAACCGGCTTAGATCCCGTTCGACGTCTGGCGCTGAAAGTCCCTCTTTGATGTACATATTTGCCTTGAGGGGTGAACTTCTTCCTCTCCTCAGGGGCCTCGGGTTTTTGTCGGTACCACATTTTCTTCGTCAACTCAAATTCACGTTCAGCCCCATCTTCCAACGTCATCGAGTCCGGCTGGCCCCGTTGTCGTCGTAACCCTGCTGGTGATGGCCTGGCTACCATTGACTTGGATGGCTTACTAAGAAGACAAGAGATAGCGGTTAAGCCTTCGTTAATGAGATCACAGCATTTAACAATACCTTTTTTTAAGGAGGGGGTCATTGACGCTAGGTAGCACGCTGAGAAAAGGAATGATGTAAAAATTTCCGTTTAACGATTTCTCCAATAGACCTCCTACTCTGAGCAACTCGATGGGATGCCTCGACTCAGGAACGCGACCAATCGGTTTGAGATCTTCTAAGATCTCTATGATGCGTAGGACAAGAGTATGGCGCTCATCCTTATGGGGGCGCTCAAAGTGGACGAGCAATTTTCCTATGAATTGACGTGTTATACAATGAACTCGAAGTAGATACGAGGCGGAAACGCACCGGTGAAAAGAGGCTCGAGTGTTTCTGGGTGCACGAACGGCGAGCACAGGTCGAAGGGGCGGATATCATCTGGAGTGACAACTCTGAGACAAGTATTGTCATTTGATAGGGTCTATCATGAAAGGTTGCTCCACGTAGTACAATTCCTTTCGTGGGACGTTTACTACTAACCCATCACCCTCTCCGAATGCTTCCAGCAAATCCTGGAGGACGACATGTTTCATGCATTTATTGTGCATGACGAATTCGCGCAGGCCCAACCTCCTTTTTTGACGCACCAGGCGCAGCGGAGTAACCGACCATGGGATTCCATCAAGTCCAACGAGGTCCGTGCCAGACGCGAAATTTACAGGATCGCGTCCTGGAACTAGGCGGAAACGCAGTTCCCCCGTCTGAGAAGGAATCGTGGATCACGGTGCCAATACAAGAACCCCTCTGTGTTCGCAGGAAACTGCTGCTTTGCGTTACCTTTGACGGAGTAGATGAGGCGAAGTCTTGCTGCACGCTTTGGGTAGAGTGTCCATAATATTGTAGGCCAAGCCACTCCGGAGAGGTCTAAACGTTCGTTCTTTTTTATTTGCTCCGGATTAAGGTGTATGTGTTTGCAGGTCGCTACGACTCTTATTACGCCGTTGCCGTTAATATTGGACTCTTCACGGTAGGAGGGTCGTTCCGAGGAATTCACAATAGTAACATATCGGCAGAACGGTGTGGAAGAAAAGCGGAAAGGAAGACTTCTTGACAAGAGGCGCGGAGCACCCAAGCCCGTAGAAAACATGATGAACGTGAGGAGAAAAGTCGCGAAGAAAACGTGACGTTGAACGCGTCGGCTTCTTTTCTTTTCGTTAACATCGGTTCTCCGTTCTATTACTTCTAACGGTTTTTATGAGGCTCACAGTCGTCCTAATACCTTCAGCGGCTACAACCATAGCATAGCACTCCATCTACTCACTCTTCTCCAACAAGAGATGACCATAGAATTGATTGAATCACGGCATACATACGGGGTACTCAGCCTGTGTGTACCAAGTATGCTATTTACGTGACGATAAAAGCAATGAATATATATACCCCAGTTGCTCCAGCTGCTAGTCTAATGGTTAGAAGACCACCACTGTTGACCGTGCTCGTATTATAGCGAGCGCCAGTAGATTGAAGCATTGCAAACATTGAATAGACAGGCGTATGGTCCCCGTAGCAGAATGCCTGGTATAGTGATGCTGGAGAGCCTGGGTAGACGGTAAAAAGATAAATAAAAGAGGGCAAAAAACGACTGGAATACTGACCCCCAATTATGCAGCTCAACACAAACCCAATGATGTACAGTACAAGAAAGAAGACACCTTGAAGAAGGAAGAGAGGCAAGAGAAGAATCCATGGTCCAAGAAAGAGGAGTAGACATAGGAACAGCGCCGCGTAAGGGTGGTCTTTTACTGTAGCAAGCGCTTTTGGTGAGTACACGCAGCCTGACATTAGGCATAGAAAAGCACTGACATGGTTGATTCGCGGCACGTATGACAGATAGAGCCCATTGCGACGCCTTGTCATAGTTTTCCGCAAAGAAGTGGCCTTCAGCAGTAGCCAGAAGTGTGCGAGAGAGCCAATATAGTCATGCTGAGCGCCTATTTGGATTTTGAGTGAGGAGTTAGTTACCTATCTGGGCCCACAGCCTCGAAAACCATTTGGCGATTCTCTCAGCTAGGGTGTTATTCTGTCCACTGAAGGCGTTGTATGGTAGGAGGTACATCGAGATGACGTCGAGTCAATGGACGTAGAACGTTCAACGTTGACAACTTCGCCTCATGGCGAGCGGACGTCAAATCCAGGCGGCCCAGGGCGGGCCGCCAGTATTGTGTGAGGACTTTGGTATTGGAAACAATTTTAGAGAAGAATTCTTTCCAGCCATGTGCAAAAAATAACAAGCCCGGTTTGGCCTATAGATGGCTCTCAAGATCGAAAGCTATGGTATAGCCAAAGCAACGATTGGTTTTAGATAAGAAAAATTCAACTAGGTTAGAAAGCAACTTGTAAATGCTCGTGTGATATGAAAGAAAAAAGTAGAGGTAAAGGTAGAGGTAGAAGTGAAAGAAACCAAGAATATCAAATACCCAACTACTCGTTCAGAATCTCGTGCCTTTCGTTACTAGTGAACGAAATGAACAATCAAAATGCACAGGATGATTCCTACAGCTACGACCGCAAAAATAACGGGATTTGTAAGTACGAGAGCACCTGTAGCTCCGAGCGACTGTAGAATTGCAAATATTGATCCAGCAGCTACAGTAGCGCCGAACAAGACCGACTGCGCCAAAGCTGCAAGAGAACCTGAAAAAGATGTTACCAACTTAGGTACTTCATCATTAGAGAAACTAACCGGCAACGACTCCTCCCAGCCCAAACCCGATGGTTGCAAGTATTGTAGAGGCAAAAACGACGAGAACGACAACCAAGATGACAAGCAATATCAAAAGCAAGGCGTGACGGTGTTCAGAAACTAAAATACACCAGTAAGAAGATGTGTGAAGAGGACGGAAAGATAATTTACCGAATTCTTTCAATAATTTCCAGTTGTCAGCGAAAAACTCAGCTGGAAGGAATATTCAGTACTCGGCGCCTATTCAACGAGGCAATATAAATCAGCACCGATCTGAGAAGCTAGGCTCGCGAGCCATTGACTGATTGTTTCAATCGGGCCGGGGGGCACATATGCATCGAAGGTGTTCACTAGAGCGACTTGTGGGACGTTCATCGTGGTGGTAAAGTTCAAACAATAGTTAACAGCACGTTGCCAAGGTGTACGTCGGAATCCTCCGACAAAGCCACATAAGAGGCATCGATAAGACAAGCTCTAGCGCTAGAAGATACGCGCCCAATCAGTGCACAAGTGTGAAGCAGGTGTGAAGGAAGAGAGTAACTTCCGAACAGAACATCAAAACACAGCCACCAAAATTCTAGGCCTTTTGATGCATGACATCAACAGGTCAAGTTCACTGACAATAAGTTGGTACCTTTACAACTTGTCTGTTCCTCCCACTTTTACGCCCTCACAAAGTCACTGTGATGTTTACTCTTGTGGAAAACCAGTCAATCTCCTGAAAAAAAATCTTTGAGCTGTTTATCATTTCTCATTACTTGTCCCTGACCTATTGGCGTCTCCTATCCTATTCCGATCTTGCCGGGGGTTAATGGACTCTTTTCCAGGAGAGGTGTCGACAGCTGACATGGCTTTTGGAGTCGAGTATACGTGGTAAACATATACTATCGCAGCCAAGCATGGCTAGCATCTTGAGGAGCTCGTTACGCCCTAGTTTTGGGAACTGCGCACCATGACTAGCAACACTTCCGCATCTTCAGGTAAGGCTACGACATGCATACGCCATTCATCATCAATGAATGGCACAACAAAAACACACTGGACATTAAATATAACCTAGTGAGCTCCAAACAACGTTTATTCGAAACGACGAGGCTGTTCAACAAGGACATATCAGACTTGCCTTACTGACGTATGTTTCCCCAGGCCTCTTGCATACATTCTGGCTCTCACTCCACTTCGGACGAACCAATCATTGCACTGACGTCATTTTTCCCACCCTTCAGATTCTACATATACAGGGAGCCTCCTCATCGTGTCTTACCAGCAAACGGGGACTACCAAGCCCATCGCGCGACCCCCTACGCGCCCTTACCCTCCCTCTTATATATTTCAAATATTTTTCCAGTCAGACGTTCACTCTTGCTAGACTTCGCGGCATCAAGAAATAGATTCTCCTTCAAAAGGGGGAAGTCGCTCCAAATCCTCGACTAAAACGCGTACATAATGGTCGAATCTATTCTCAGCAACGATTTCATTCTCAGAGGTATCACCCCTACTCAAGCCATTGACCCGATAATCAGTGGCCCCGATGCTGAAAAAGGCAAGTCAATTTATCCATTCCTCACACGGTGAAGGACACGTGAGCTTTCTTCGTCGTCCAACTTCTCTTCCAAGTCGCTTCCAGACAGAGATTCTTTGTCTTCCTAGCACCTGTAATGAAGTTGCCATCGCAGATGCTGACTTCGTTATTATCATTTTCTTAAGAACTCGCGCACGACCGAGCGAATCCTTCTTCAACTTCAAACAACACAGGTATAGCGTTTCCATTGAGTTCCAGAGGGTTCCTGACCAACTGGCTTTAGTCTTTTATGACAGTTCCCCGTCCGCCGTCCCATCAGACGTTGAAGAGGACTCCCCCGGTGGCATAAGCAGTCCGCGTGGCCCTATGTTTGGCCATGCCGGGGAGGGCCAGCTATTCAGCCCACGTTTTCCTCACGATCCAACTAGGCCTAATCGTCGACGTTCTTTTCGTTCTGGATCCACGTCACAGCCTGGACCTCCCACCACGCGCCACATACATCCTCCGGCCTCTGCCTATAATCCATCGCCCGATAATATGCAGAGTCCTGGATATCCTCCCGGATTTCAGCCACCTTCCCACCCTTACGGCAGTCCCCCGTCACCCTACGACCAACGAGGCGACTTTAGACAATATCCCCCGCAGCCCATGAACATGGAGCATTCACCTTCCTTCACCTTCCCTCAAACCTATCAATATCCAGGCATGCAGGATGGTAGTATGATGAATCACAACGTTCACGCCAATTATCCGACGAGGTTACCACCACCTAATCACAGTTTCCAATATCCTGGTCGCTCATCGGAAGGGTTATCTGGCGTACATTCTCCCTATATAAACGCAGGACCGTACGCTCATTCGCCATCACCCCCGAACCATTCCTCGCCACCTCATATACCACCCACATATCCCTCGGCAGGCCCCTTCCACTATTCACCTCCAAACTCTACACCCCCTTATGGCTATCCGTCTCCACAAAGCTATTCATCGTCGCCTCCAATGTTCTCCCATTTTTCCGCTGCGTCATTCTCCCAGCCGCGGTACTCGCCTTCCTCTCCCGAGATGGATATGCAAGGAACGTGGTGGTATACCCCTCATGCTGCCATATCCCAGCAGCAGTTCGACGGGAATACTGGCTATCAAAGCGGTTTTCCCGGTTCATACCCTATTCCTCCGACGATGGACCAATACTGCGCCTCTGCTACTTCACCACCGACGAGTCCTTCCATTTCTACGATTTCCCCAGTTCGCTTAACCTCACCTGAGCAGCGTATCTACCTAAGTGCCGGACCGAACAGCAGAGGCGCCGCAAAACCCATCGTCCGCCGATCGTATCATCCCAATCCGCCTGCGCACCGCTCAGAATGGGTCATGTGGGCTGGCAACGTGCCCTCAGACGCTACACACGACGAGCTGTGGCGCTTCTTCACCACCTTCCCGGAACCGGCTCCAGGTGCCCCCCACGCGAGTGGCGTGCTGTCTATTTTCCTCATCTCTCGGTCGAGTTGCGCTTTTATTAATTACGAGGCGGAGCATTACCTCAACAAGGCGATCGAACACTTTAACGGGCAGTCCCTGCGCTCGGCCGACGCACGGTGCCCGAAGCTTGTGTGTCGTATACGTAAGAAAGATGATGATTTGAGGGCTGGGGTCGGGGGGCAGAGGGGAATTGGAATCCACACGCGGTGGATTAAGGAGCAGAAGGCCAGGGCTGCGCAAGCGGATGTGTCGGCTTCAGATGAAGCGTCGCCTGATGTGTTGCCGGAGATTTCGTCTCTTTCTCTGACAGCGGACGACGATTCTCGACAACGCCGAACACGCCACTCCAGCTCAGGTTCTTTTACATCGACGACCTCCAGTCTTCTCGCGCGGCACTTTCCCCAGCGCTACTTCATCCTCAAATCATTAACACAGGTACGCAAGTGTACATTTTTTTTTAGTTCTCAGCAATAACTTGTGATCCCATAGTTTGACTTGGATCTGAGCGTTGAGAAAGGCCTGTGGGCGACCCAGAAGCACAATGAAGGGATCTTGGACCAGGCATATCGGACGAGCCAGGACGTTTTTCTCATCTTCAGTGTGAACAAGAGCGGAGAATTTTACGGATATGCCAAGTAAGCTATTTCCCGCCTGTCTGTAAACCCAGAATGACCTACTATATAAGAATGGCTGGCCCTATCCGTCGTGGTGAGGCCAAGGTTTCGTGGGCATCGCGGGGTTCCGACTCAGTATCGCCGGGGTCCTCTCTTTCTCCAGGACGAACAGACGAAAAGCCATCAAGCCCTAGCCACAAAAACGGCCAGAGCAGTCTATTCTTCTCGCCTGACGCGAACCATCTCGTGGCTGAGTCCCCCCTCTCCGTCTCTGGGGACGACCAAAAACAAGAGAAAGGGCCTACAAGCTTCCTCTCACGCCCCGAGAACCCACAGTCGGCGCCTGCCGAACTTGGTGCCGGGCACCGGAAGATGACCCCTCACATACCATCGTCGAGACGCAGCCTCGACCATTTAGCTATTGTGGTACGTGACGTGCCCCCGCCTGACGACGATTTTGAATTGGACGCTATGGCTCCGGTGCGGGCTATGCGCTCGGGGATGGGCGATAGCCCGGTGTCGACGTTGCAGGTTGTTGCTGAGGAGGAGGGGGAGAAGGGCGAGGAAGATGTGGGAGGTGAGGTTGGCAAGGGACAGAAAGGCGACGAGAGGGACGACTGGGGCGAGTCGTTCAAGATAGAGTGGCTGTCGGCGGAGAAAATCTCGTTTCAGAAGACCAGGCATATTCGTAACCCATGGAATCATGATCGGGAGGTGAAAGTGTCGAGAGATGGAACAGAGTTGGAGCCAAGCGTGGGGCAGAAACTTTTAGATGAGTGGACACGGTTGGCGAAACAGTCGCCGACCCAGTCTTCTGCCAAGGCAAATATCGTTTCAAAACGGGGTTCGAAATCTACTCCGAATGTTTCCACAACAGCAGGTGAAGGGTAGTATCCCTCGTGGCTACCGGATGACTATGTCAAAAGCGCTCAACAGCGTCCCCTCCTTCGTCTCTTCTTTTCTGCGTATCCCTGCTAATTCACTCATCTCCGTATTTGCATTCCTTATTGGCTTTCTTTTGGTTTCTTCCGAGTCATCGCACGTCTTGCTTTTGTTATGGATCTCACGTATATGTATTTATGGCATTATCATATCTGTATTTCTCATAATTATATCACATTCTGGTGATAATATCGCGCGTTTCTGACGTTCGTTCCACTTGAGCAGCGAACCGCAGCGAACGAGTAATGAGTATATCTATCCCCTTATGGGAGATTATTCCGGACTTGCATGGGTTGCCGTTGGTTGCCGACGACACTCGCTCAGTCATCGTTGGGCCGAATTGAAGGGCTCTTTGAAAATGCCAACGCTTACAGCCCTCCCAATAGAAGTCCTTGAACAACTTCTACTGCGTCTAGATCCTGTTGATGTGGCGCACGTCGCCCAGTGCTGCCAATCTCTTCGACTCCTGCTCTACAATCCTAAGGATCAGCTCCTCTGGCGCGAGCTTTATCTGCAGCTCCCATTGGATGACCCTAGGGAATGTGTATCTATACAAGGAGAGCGGAGAACCGAGATTGACTGGAAAGCAACCCTGCAGCGCTTCATCCGGGCCAGGACGGCACTGTGTAGTCCCAGCCTCCTGTGTCGTCCTGGAAAGAGATTGGAGACATTGAACACGCTACTCGAGCTTATTACATGGGTGCCGCCACTGGCAGACATCGATGATGAAAACATCCCGAATAACTTCCTGTGGATCGTTGCCATGCTTCGGGGGAATTCGTTTTTCGACGACATAGAGCTGGACCCGATGGCCGCAGAGGAGGAACGCCAAATTTCTGCGAGGTTGCACACCTCATTTGGCCTGACCGTGAATGATACCACTCGACCCGGGAGGTTGCGCTCCCGTGCGTATGTCTATGACATGCGAAAGTATCGCCCCGAGAATCATTATGGCCCGCTGAACGACCAGCAGGGTGTTAACTGGGTGCATTTACGGGCAATACACCACGTCGTTTCTATGCACATCGTGGATATCCGGGGGGAGGCTATGAACTTTCAGTTCGCCATATTCCCAATGAGCATCCACACCACGCAGATCATACTTCCGCCGGGGATGAATCTCGATGAAGAGGACGACTGGGCAGATATCTCGGGTGCGTGGAAGATCTCGTTTTGTTTCTGCGATCATAGAGAGCTTCTTAGTGCGTATATCTTCTTGCATGGTTTTTGGGGAATGTTGTTGACTGTGCTACAGGATATAACGAGTCACAGGTAAGAATTAGTGATCCCCGGTCTTTTCAGTGGTTTAACTTGATCTTTATGCAGGTTGACGCACAAGGCAATCTTGACGCGTCTATCTTTGAAGAGGCGGAATTTGGCGAAGTCTTCCGCACATTAAACGTAATGCTCAAGAAGATGGCCACCGTACCTGATCCAGCACATCCAAAGAGACCCGTTATCCATTTCATGGGAGTCATGACAGACACTACATCAACGATGAACGGTGCTGTTCGAATGACTGTTGATGGTCAAGTGCAGTGGAACTTCGTACGAGTTTCAAGGACTTTCCAACCAAGATGTTTCTCATTGTTGTTGCTATAGATCTCTGGGGATAACGGTCAATCCGTCTGGCAGTAAGTTTATTTGTAGCTGTCTGATCTGCCGATTCTGACTGCCCAAAGCTCTGTTGGGATTCAGGTAGGTGGACTGCGTTCTCCGTTTGGTGTTCTTGGGTCTTGGACGACCATCTTTCATGACGCGGATGATCCAGTCGGTACGTTTCTGTTTATGTATTGCTATGTGTCTTTGCCTCATGAATTGATAAGGACCGTTCTGGATGAGGAGAGCAGGAGCTGTCCCCGGCCTTCCTATGAATCACGTCTCGCTGAATGTCGCAACCCCTTAAATTGTCGAGCGTAGAATATAATGGGGATTTGTACTTGGATAACGCTTGATTTTAATGCCAAGCGTGGCCTTTATCTAGACTAGAGATCTATTGACTGAGGCAGGGTCTAGATGACGACAGGCACTGTGCGTGGGAAATTATAGTTGCGCGTAAGCGCCACCTTGCAGTCTGCCGCGAAGGTAGACACATCTCTTCCCCAAACCACCACCATCGTCTGGTTTGGCTTCATGTCTGAACAATCAACGCCGCCGAGGCCCAAACCAGGCTCTCTGCGCGACAGGATCGCCGCTTTTGAGAAGCCTGCAGGAGGCGCAGCACCTGGGCCAGCACCAGTGCCCCGTCCTAAGCCGGGCGGAATTTCTTGGAAGCCTAAGGCGCCATCCCCTCCATCGTCACCATCGGCGCCCGATGCTTCCTCAGACAAGAAATTAGGCAGTATGTCTGCCTCTGATGCAAAGGAGAGCATCAAGACTGGCGGGAGCTTGAAAGAGCGCATGGCTGCGCTCCAGAATCGGGGAGGATTTGGTGGGCCGCCACCTGTTGCTCCCAAGCCGCCCATGGAAAAGCCTAAGTGGAAGCCACCGCCCGTGATTGCACCCGTAGACAAGGATGATGACGATGAGCCATCGCGTGACGGCGAGCAGTCGAAACCACCCCCACCTGTAAGGAAGTCGACCTCCGAGGACAGGCCAGCAGAGGAGAAGGATGAAGGAGAACCTATTCAGGATGCCGATGATAATGCCGGAGAAGCAGCTGTTGCCGACCCCGAGGAGGAAGAGAGGCAGCGACGTGCTGCCATCGCGGCACGGATGGCGCGTCTTGGGGGCGCACGAGTAGGGATGGCTCCCGTCTTTGGTCGAGCATCGTCCACGAAGAAGGTTGAGCATGCACCAAAGCCAGTTCAATCTGAGACTCCCGCGGAAGAAACCCCCGATGAAGGCAAACCTGCGAAGGAGGCGACGCCGCCGTTGACTACCGATGGTACAGTATCTTTTATGGTATTCTTACATCTGAATCTGAGCTTCTATATAGAAATAGCGGCTGCTCCTGCTTCGGACGAACAACCTTCCGTGACGTTAGACTCAGCTGGTGAGTATCTCCGAACCATATAGCCCATGTATCTGACCCGTCCTGCGGCCAGGACCCCCCTCTGCACCCGTGCGCAAGGACTCACAATCCTCGCCATCGCTTTCATCCGAGCCTGAAGTCCAATCAACTCGCGGTGCTCCTACCTCAATGCCGATTCCATCCGCTCCTCGGCGTGCGGCCCCTCCTAGGAGAAAGACACCCAAATCCCCTGAAGTCACTCATATCGTAAGCGAGCAGGTAGTTTCAAGCCCAGAGAACGTTCCTGTTCTTGGCGAGCAAGACATCCTAGATACTGCCCCTGCCATCCACGATAACGCGGACAAAGAACGTGTGGGCAATGTCCAACAGGAGGTCAGTGAGGTCGACAAGGCTGCTGAGCCCGAACCTCCCGTCACTTCACTCGAGGCTGAATCTTCTGTGCCTGTCACAACGAACAATGACGACGAGGAACTGTCAGGCGGTGTTGGTGCTACCGAACCGGAGGCAGTGGCCGCTGCCACCTCATTCCATTCATCAGAAATATCTGCCGATGCAGATGACGACGAGGAAGACATAGAGGACTCTTACGAGAAGGAAGAGCCTTCTGTGCAACAGCCCCCGCATCCCGAAGTTGGAGAGCAGTACGAGTCAGTTGCTCTCGTCGAAAAAGAGCACGAAGAGAGCGAACATGATGTTGAAGAAGAGGTCACCCGCATTGACGAGCAAGTTGCACAAGCTGTAGAAGAGCCTGACGAGGACGAGGAAGCTGCTCGCCGTCAACGTATTGCTGAGAAACTTGCAAAGATGGGCGGGGTCAACCCATTCGCTTTGCCTCCTCAGCGCAAAGCTTCCAGTTCTTCGGAGGACGTCCAGACCTCTCCTACGTTGGCAAAACGTTCTAGTATTTCTAGGAACAGTGTTGCCTCTCCGCCACCCTTGCCTCCCACCCAGCGAAGACAATCAACGCGCGATTCCTTCACAGAGCCACCTGCTGCCGAGCCAGTCAGGGTTCAATCTCCGGAGAGCAAACCCGAAGACGATGCTCCCCTTTCACCGCCGCTCACAAGAGAGAATACTACCAACATCGCTATTTCAGAGCACGCGGATGACGAATCAGAGGATGGTAAATAAACTTTCGCCTTCTTACTCCTTCCCCATTTTCACACCTATAACGAATAAACCATTGATTAAGTTTCTCTCTTTTCATCGCTCATAGACAGTCGGGATGTCAGTCAGCATACGGGGACAGCTACGGGTGTCACACCTGCTCTCGATAATGACA
Organism: Tephrocybe sp. 10521TJB; assembly: GCA_018221635.1. Taxonomy (NCBI): domain Eukaryota; kingdom Fungi; phylum Basidiomycota; class Agaricomycetes; order Agaricales; family Lyophyllaceae; genus Tephrocybe; species Tephrocybe sp. 10521TJB. Next base: position 37,880 of record JABAJS010007681.1, read on the forward strand.
ATGACACCGACCCAACCGCCGATCAAGAAAGTAAGACAGATTATGAGACAGTATCAGCTGCGGACGAGACGTACAAAGGCCTGGCATACAAATCTGAGGATTTAAGCGATGTCGAACCTGAAGCCCCACACCCGCCGCCGCCGATTGCTAACGTGGCGACACGACCCGCGAACATCCCCACTATCCCCGTTGACCCAGCATTGCCCATCAATCCTATCTCTCATGTGGAAGAGAGTACGCCAGCCGTCGCACCTGCAATTTCTCCGAGACGATCAATACCCCCACCTCCTCCCCGACTGGTACCAGAGCTGACCGAACCCGAAGAGGAATACGACGACTCCGAAGTCACGCATGTGTCATCACCATTAGCCTCACCTTCTCCCGTGTCGTACCAGCCGTCCGAAGAGGAGGACGAGGAGCCCCTTCGCCATCTACCCCCTCGCCGTGACACCGCCGACGACGAGCCGCCTCTCCCTGTCCCAAATCGCCGATCATTGCACTCGGAAGATTTTATCCCCCCGAACAGTAAAAGGCTCTCAGCGCGCCCATCAAGGTCCATCCCGCTTCCACCCTCGACGATTTCTGCGCCTGTTTCAGATGTAGATGATTCTGACTTCGACGAAGTCTTACCCACTCCACCTCGTCATCGGCCTATGACGCCAGGGACACCGCCTGCGCCGCCGAATGAGATACCTTTAATTGTTCCCCCACCTGCTGGAGGCGATGTATCGAGGAGGGCTGAGCCGTCGCCGTTGAGGCATACTACTGTTGCTGAACAGGCTGAGCAGATCAACCAGGTGCCTTCACTGTCTGGAGAGACATCGTCAAATCTTCTATCCCCTCCTGTTAAGCCACCCTCGCACAAGCCTCATCATGAGGTCCTCGATGACGAGGAAGGAGGTGAACTATTTCACCCCGTCTTGAGTTGTTTTGTACTGACTGTCGAGTATAGACCCCATCGACCCTTCGTTCCACAGTCCCAGCAGGAGATCTTCTCTCATTGCCCAGTCAGCACCTCGAGCCTCAGAGCCGGCTTCTGCGCCCGAGGAGGACGAACAGGCTGCTCGTCATCGTACAATTGCTGAACGGATGGCGAAACTTGGAGGAATCAAGTTTGGTGCGGCGCCCCTACCTCATTCCATGCGTCCCCCTCCTCCTGCCCCCAAGGAAGAGGACGAAGACCATGCACAAAATCACGACAAATCTGCTGAGCAGCCAGCAGAGGTGACTGAGCTTACAGAAGAGGAAGAAGAGCGCGCGCGTAAGGAACGCATCGCAGCGAAATTGGCTATGATGGGTGGCATGCGTATAGGGATGATGCCCTTGGGAGTTGGTACTGTTCGCCCACAGGTGTCTCATGCGCTAGCAGAGGAACGACCTTTCGCTCCGCCATCTCGTGCTCCACCTTCTCGGCCTCCACCACCACCCCAGATCCCTCACCACGATGAACTACTCTCAGCATCCCTCTACAGTAATCCGACATCCGATGAAGGCGTCAAGGTTGAGGCTGAGGATAGTGAGATCGAAGAAGTCAGCTACGAAGATGCACAGGAAACTGAGGAAGAGCCAGAGGAGGTTCCCCCTCCCGTTCCAGTGCGTGGTCCGCGAAGACGTGACACTGCCAGTTCAGAGACTGAATACACGCCGGTGAGCCCCCCCTCGCGCCCTCCTGTCCCAACTACGTCACCCGCCAGGAGAGCAAGTGTCCAGAGCACGTCTTCGACGACCAGGAGGTCCTCTTCTGACTCCACTCAAGGTCTACAAAAAGCCTCGACGTACAAACCTCAGTCAGACTATGTCATGGTTGAGGAGCCATCTGGCTTTGAAAACGAAGAGGTTCCTCCGCCTCCCCCTGCACGGCCCTCTCATAGGCCCCCTCCTTCCCGAACAGCACCACCTCCCCCGCCTCCGCCCCAGCCTTCAGTTCCGATGTCGGATAGCATCTCATCGCAGTGGGAAATGCCTTCTATTCCCAGTTCATCCATTGAATTTAGCACACCGGCTGAGATTTCCCTGACTTGGCCTGAGGATTCCTCTCCGACCTCGCCGCGTTCTCCTCCCCTCCCGCCGCCTCCCAAGCCATCAGTATCCCCGGATCTCCCTCGCTCCTCGGATGACCTTATGACCATATGGGGCCGTGTTGGTGTGCAGATCTGCGAAGTTGCTACCACACTATTCGAAAAGTCAAAGAAATCTCTCGTTGGGGATGGCACGTATGACGGATTCATCCATGCCGTGCTCAGTGAAGTTCCGAACGCTGCGATGCCGGCTTCCGGTGAAGCGTACGGATACCTCGTGTACGCGCAGAGTGGGAACGCTGTGCAGAAGAGGGCCAGCGAGATTTTGCCGGGCGATATCTTGGTGCTGCAGGACGCGAAACTAAAGGGGCATAAGGGGCTTCAATCATACCACCAGAATGTGGGAATTGGCGAGCCGCTCGTGGGTGTGGTGAGCGAGTTTGAACCGAAAAAGTCAAAGGTGAGGCTGTTCCAGGCGAATCAGCATGTTGGGCAACAGGTTTGTTCTATTTTGCAATTAGTACTTTTTTTGTTCACTTACGGCATCTTTGTTAGACTGTGGAGGCTGTCAGTTATCGTCTTGAAGATCTCAAAAGTGGAAGTGTGAAGGTAACGTTCTGCGGACCAACTTCAAGAGCGTTTGCTAACAGAAAACTAGGTCTTCCGTGTTCTTGAAAGTTAAATATCGAACCAAAACTCTCGGATGGGCCACATGGGACTTTTTCTTTCTCTTTCGCTTTGTCGCAAAATCATCTTTGCATCTTGTCAAACGACTTCGTTATGAACTGCTATGCCTATCATCATATACAACCAAACCACCATTCTATTCATTTTATTCTTGTACTATACATTTGGAACTATAGCGATCGATGCAATATTATTATAGTATTGTTGCGGGACAAAATTTTTTGAGACTTTCGGAGACAGTAGGGTTGGTATTCTGCTGTTGGGGCTGGAGAGGTCAGCACAGGTCAGTGTTTGGTTCACAAAAGAGCAGGGTGAGAGTGATAACTGACTCACTGAAGACTCGAATTCGCAAGTCTACATCAAGAGAAGAGGAAATACTGATCATCTCACAAGAGGGCGTATACCAGTGCCTGTGTCTTTCAAGCCTGCACGGTTTTCGAAGGATTTGAGTTGTTCGCTGTATTCTGCTATGCGAATGAGTGAGAAGATTGACAGTGTGATTGGGGCAGCACTGACTAGATGGGTCATTGGGCTTTGGCTTCTTGCTGGGATGATCCTCAGGAGGTGGGCTTGTCGGAGCAGGTTCAGCGTGCGATCGTTTCCCCCTATTCCTCTACAGGGTCCCCATCAGTCATACGAAAACTTGAGGTCTTCTGAGGTCTTACAAACCGACTGTCAAAGTTCTTTTTCCTGTGAAAACAACTGTTCATTGTCCTCCATTGTATGCAGGCGATAAGTCGCGTACGTTTCTATAGCCTCCAGTTCTTTTCGCTTCTGTTCTTCCTCCTTGACCTGGAGTCAGCAGTGTAATCGTGAACTCTGAGGATCATCTGACCTTCTTAGATCGCTGAATTCGTTCGAGAAACGAGCCATCGTTAGTGAATACATTGACAGGCTTCGGTGTATTTCGTGATGAACTTGGCTTCGAGCCCGGGGGTGGAGTCGGCCTTGCAGAAACAGGCGACGCGTAACCACTTCCAGAGTAAGGGCTTCCATGGTACGGACTTGATATGTTTGACATTGCAGACTAGAGCAAAGATTTTGTGGGGATGGCGGTCGTGTTGAAAGTAAAAAAGTTTGTCTCTATTGACTTGGTCGCATCCCATCTGCCCCCTGACACATGGTCGACTCTTGAACATTTGAACGCTCGATTAAAACTCCCCTATACTAGCTTATAATTTATCAATGTCAGGTATTGTCGATCTGTTGGTGGAATTTCGAGTCTTCAGTGAACCTTGGATTTATCATCGTGGGTATACTGCTCGCTTCCTTTACTTCTCGACTGACATTTCCCTATCAGACTTCCCATAAATTCGCGGACTCCTCTCACCTGCGCCACGGAAAACGTCACCTTTCTATATCCCAGCGTTTAACCAGGGGTCGGTATTTATGGCCCGTTGCGCGAAGGATGGAGGTGTGAATGGCATCCCCTCTATCTAACACTCAACTAATACTACACTTGCAATACTTGGAGGTTCTCCTTAAGTCAGCAATAATAATGATACATATTCTCAGTCGTTATATGTATACAACCCATTCATCGACGCTGGAAAACAAACTTGATACTATCTGAATGAGGAAGTACGGGTATCAGGTCTGAACGGGGGTCCCATCCTCACGGCTCAGATCAGCAGTTTGTATTTCAACCCCTTCGGTAAGCCGGAACGACTGGACCGATTTATCAATTTCAACGATTGAAAATGGTCCGCGAATGAGGGCGATGGTCAGCAGTGGATAGACAAACTAAAAGTTTCGTACGTTTATTAGTCACAAAGTTTGAAGCGCGACCATGGCACTCACTGATATGGAGTAGAGAATTCCTGGCAAGATATCATAGAGAATTTCTGAAGCTGTCAATTGGGCCACCGCCCACGATATCTGTAGTAATGAAATTAGCAAATCCCAATGTAT
>JABAJS010007682.1:0-42186 GCA_018221635.1 Tephrocybe sp. 10521TJB
TTAGAACAAAACAGACTTCATAGAAAGATTTTTACCAGTCCATTCCTACAGCACAACGCCCCGAAAGGACACTTGGATCCAGTTGAATCGATTCCAGGGAAGATATGCCATTTCCTCGGATCAACAATTGGTGTTCATGGTTAACGTCAGGTTAACGTTAACGCTAACGCTCGTATTTCGTCCAGAGGATCCTAAAGAAGTTAATATCTATTAGAACGCCAAGGCCAGAAGACGCCGACGGACTTGATGAATGAATGATGGCGTGCAACGTGGCTGGAACATGCTACATGACATGGGTCAGCTGTCTCCGACGACCAAATCAAGTTCTCGGGGGGCCAGCTCATCTCCTTGCCGCCTCCTTTCTTTCCTCTTTTCCATTTCGCGGCGCATGTTCAAGTCTCTTCAAGGACTGCCGTGCCTCCTTGTCGACCCTTTTCAATCATTAATCTAATTCATCTATCACTTAATCGGCTCAACGGCACTCACGGCGTGCTTGCAACTCGCCTTAGAACCAGAACAAATTTTCAACGACCTTTTTTCCCTCCTAACGACCACTCATGGCGGCTGATTTCACTCTTGTCGACCCCAAAGGCTGGGAGTACGACCTTCATTCAGTTCGTTGTCACCAATTCGTTCCCATTTCGCAAATTAACTAACCCATGTGCTAGGTTTATTCTGCTTATATTGGCTATTTCCAGCTTCACAACATACCATGGTGGGTCATTTCATTCACGTCTAGTTCATTTCTGACGTCCTTCGTATGTAGGTACGATCGATCATGGGGCCATCTTTTCTCGACCTTTGAAGAGTTTCTCGCATTTTCTTGGCCAACGATCACCGTGACTGACTCATGGACCGGCAAACCACATATCGTTACTAGACTCACGTCTATTGGTGCTTTTCTCAAAATGATCAAGACAAGGTAATGACATCGACCGTACTTGTGCCTAAAATTAAATGTCATTTCGTAGGTTTGGCGAGACACTTCCTCAAGCACCGAATATCCTCCAAGTCTCTCCTTTCGAAACCGGCAACCGCCACCTTCGTCATATTTCCGACTACGCGACTTACAAGAAGCTGTATCAGACTCTCCCCGCGGCCGTGCTGTCTGCGCTCAAAGCGCGTATCAAGGCAGGAGAACCAAAGGCCATACGCGAAGTGTGGGAGAAGAGGGATAAGACATTCCTCACTATCGACTTTGAGTGGAGCGAGAGGAACGAGAAGAGCTGTCTAGAGTGGGGTTATGCAGCGGTGCGGTGTGGGCATCTTGATGCGTGAGTTGTGATGCTTTTCTTCAGAGTTAACTAAGGCTAATACCTGTCATGCGTAGACTGGGTCACTGGCCGCCCGATCCGAGTACGAATTATAGGTTCGTTTCTTCGTTCTTTTGTACCTTGAAGAATACCTTATGATTGTGCGTAGGGCTGGCCATGTCATTGTCAATGAGTACATCGACAAGGTGTTCAATAAACACTGCCCAACCCATCCCTGGCACGTAAGTGGACTCCGTTCATCTCGTTTCACTTTTCATCCCTAACCATTATCCGATAGTTCGCGGTAAGGCCCAACAAGTCTGTCCTATCGATATAAACTTATCCATGGCCCCAGTTCGGTGAAAGTCAGATCGCGCCCAAATCCAAACTCCCCGAAATCATCCAGGCCGTTATCAGGTTAGCCAATAACCTATATATCCGCTTTTCCAACCATTCTCAAAACCTTGTCATTCATAATACAGCAGTTTCGCCAGCCCCGACTCCGAAACGACCGCCAACACACTAGTCCTCGTCGCGCACGGTATCAGCGGGGACCTCAGCCGCCTCGAAGAAATGAAAATCAGTTAAGACCTCCTCCTTCTTTACCCATGGACATAATCACTCACCTTCCCAATAGAACTCCCGCACAACATGCTAATCATAGACACCGCGACCTTCGAGCGGGTCCTACACTCCTCGGGCCTCCGCGGGATAATGATCGACCCCCGGACCAATGCCCCGCGCGTCCCAGGCGCCACGCTCTCGCTTGAGAACCTCCTCCGGTCGTTCACCACCAACCCCGTCCCCAAAGGCGGGTCGTCGTCCCCGAATTCGAACAGCCCAGCCACCCCGCCCGTGCAGGCGCTCCCGAATGTGATGATGCATAATTCAGGGAACGACGCGTTCATGTCGCTGTTTGCGCTGCAGATGCTTCTTGACCCGATGGGGACGAAGGTCCCTGTGGTTAAGAAGGGGAGGATTGGGCGCCCTGGGCAGGGCGGTGGTGGCGGTGGTGGGAGTGGTAGTCCGCCTGGGCTGTCGCCTGTTATGGCGACGATGACGATTCCCCGGCCGATGTCGATGATGTTTGGGAATGCGGTGATGATGGAGCATCCGCAGGCGTTCCCGAGGGCGGCGATGATGCCGAATGCGTTGGCCCTAGCCCCAAAGCTGAGTTCGTATGATCTTGCGGAGGAGTTTGGGCAGATGAAGGTAGGGAGTAGGGAGGTGGAAAGGCAGGATACGGGTGGGACTAGGGGGAGGAGGATGCCTGGGAAGGGGAATGCGATTGGGGTGGGGACGGGTGGACGGTTCAGGTGAGCGATTGACGGTGGGGGTGTCGGTCACCGTGGACAACGTTTGGACTTTGTGATTGGACTTTTGAGTTGCTCTTGTACATGTAGACCTTGCTATGTTGCATGTCGTATTCGTATTAATATTAATGATCTGATACTGTATAGTAATGCAGTACTTTTACGATGACTATGATAGGATTGCGCTCATTAGGTACATGCTGTTACCGTTATGACAGCGATGACGATCCCCCAAACCATGTCGACGGCGACGATGCCCATTACGTTGGGAGTATCGCTGTGGACAACATATGGGCCTTCATTGAACTTTCGAAGTACTCTTCTCCAACTTGCTATGGCTTGTTAGGTTGTATGGTCGTATTCGTATTAATAATTAGATACTGTATAGATAATGCACTACTTTTACAATGACTCTAAGATAGGATTGCGCTCATCTGTGTTCTTGAAAGTTCATCATAGGCTTCGCACTGTCGACCTATACACAAAAAGTTCAGAGGTCCTGACAAGAAACACGGATATGACAATGACCCACCGAGCTAAATCGACTGAGTGGGTGGGTGCTCGGAGGCGTACTAGACAATGGACTAGAATGTTCTTGAAGGTTGATTGTTGTCTTACTGTCGAGCTAGACATAGATTCAGAGATATTATCCTAACAAGCACAGATATGATAATGACACACCGAGTTGAACCGACTGAGGGGATGGGTGCTCGGAGGCACGCTGGAAAAGCTTGGGGGTGTACTAGGCAACGTACGAGAATATTCTTGAAGGCTGGTTATATGTGTCTTACTGTCGAGCTAGGCACGAAGGTTCAGAGGTACTATCTTGACAAGAAGCACAGATATGACACACCGAGTTGAATCGACTGAGTGCGTGGGAGCTCGTAGGTGTGCTCGGGAAGCTTGGGGGTGTACTAGGCAACGTATTAGAAACTCCAGACATCTGGGAACTTCTGGTCCGCGAGTGCTATCGAAGGTTTAAGGCCATGTGCTACTGCAAAAGCGGGTAAACGCCACGTACCGTAAGCTGCGGGAAAGACATCGACTTGGATATTGATCGTGGTCGGGGGAATTTGCCCCCATTGCTATATGTGCGCATGGGCGCGGTGGTGCGTATGGAGTCGGATACGGCGAGAGATTGCCGCCGGCGTAGACCGTCGCGGGCGTGGAGTCTAGTCGTGTGTTAGTTATGTTCGGACTAGAGAGAGTGGACGATATGACTCACACGGCGAAGAATGAGTTGGCGTAGACTTGAAGTTTTGATGGTCAGTAGTTTGGAGGAACGGAGAGCTTAATGAAGACTTTACGCTTAGCGATGGTCCAAAAGATCGTCAGAAAAATCAAGTTGTGGGACATAATACACCACTGCATAGAGCAGAGTCGTTAGTTGTAGGGATGAATTCGAGCCTGACAAAACTCACACAGATGAGCGACGATAGCGCGCCCACACTATACTAGAAATAAGTCCCAGCACAGGTATTGGAGGCTATGATGCGTACCAATTAATGATCCCAGTTTGGAAGGTGTACAGCATTAGCGAGAAGAGGGTATTGTTGACTGAGCTTTCTGGACGTCATTCAAGCATTATAGAGGAAGGTACGAAAATACCCACCTCGTCGTCGATGTGCGACTCGTGTATAACAGGTAAATAAGGGAGATCATCACTATAAGATCTGTAGCACACAACAGCGAAAGACCGGTTGTCAAAACCCACTATTATCACAAGTCGTCAGTAGCTTGCAGCGCATGTCAGAGATATAGTGCTCACACCCGTGTGTTCCCTGAATAACGTATATGTGGGGAATTTGATGCTTGTTTGGTGAAGGATTGATATATGAAGCGTACGGGGAGATGGATGGAGAGACTTACAAGGCGTATGCGGTGGCTAGATATTGCGTGGAATTAGTAAGGGAACACGGAGAAATTGAGTTAATTACCTATAGCGAGGCCTGGATGATTGGTCAGTACATGGAAGCAATGATATTGGGGGGATGACGGACCTAGTCGTATAATGCATAGCAAGCTCTGTCGGTACTTGAGCGAGAGAATGGAGGGCATGAGTAATGGAATGCCACATACAATGAATGCCGTGAAGATTCTATTCCGTTGGCTTACTATCTCCCACCGCAGCTAAGTGTAAGTGACGTCCAAGTTAACGGGATAGGATGACTGACGAATGAATATTCGATATGTATAGGCCCTGTTTCATGTTCAGCGGCCAACGTAATGGCAAAAGAGCAAAGGACGTACCCTTGGACTAGAATTGTAATAATTGTCTGAACAAAATGAGATGGCGTCCCCGCCAAACAAGTGTGACACGTACGCTGAGTAAAGTTGTGAACTGAGCGACAAGTCAAATGGAGGTTTATTCAAGATGGGATAGAAGATCGTACCGCTACGGGCCTGTATGGCACTGGTCAAATAAGGGCTGGGTGAGCAAAACTCAAAGACTTACCACGGCGTCGAATCAATGAAAGAACGATTCCCATAATGGTCTATGAAATAGTACCAGAGCCCAGACCAAATGAAAGATGTTTCGACAAGGTCGGCGAGCCTGCGCACTTTTCAAATCAGCCATGCATGCACTCGACAACGTTAAAAGTGGTGGGCTTACCAGATAGAAAGGGCCTACGATCATTAGGAATTATACGTTAATAGCGAAAGACGGCGCACCAATAGTTTGAGCCCAAGCCTATCTTCAGGATAGACGTTGAAGTAGGCAATGCACTGCGCAGAAACTCCTCCCGACAATCTGGAACGTGTTTAGCCTCCGCATGGATTGGAAGAACCTAGGGATTCACATTGTTGAAAAAAGGCCTCCAAGTAGTAGGGCGCCCAGCGTTGTGGGTATTGTTGCTGATGTGTGATTCATAAGAGTGAAGAGCCAACCAAAGGCTTACGAAAAGACATATATAGGAAAGTCCCGATCTAAGACACGGAGGCAATTGAGTGACGAGTGGCGGGTTCCGGCCCACTGCACACCGTCCGACTTAGATCATCGACGCGATTGCAGTACAGGCTGTGCGCTGCGTCAGCGACGGTCTAAACGCATATCGATAGCCGGCACAAGCCAAGGTACGTCGCGATCGACGTCCCACGCAATGATGAAAAATTGGCGCCCTTGCTTATTCAGTATTTGGGCGTAGCGCACTGCCGTCATCTTGGAGGAAGGACGGCCAGGCGTTAAATCTCATGAACAGAGGACCAGCCATGAACTGGTGTAGCCGCCTCTAATACTGGAAATCGTAGACTCGGCTCCCAAAGACTTCATACTTTGAAAAGGCATAAATAAAAGATCGGGCAAAATTTGGAACAGAGGATCGTTGATGTAGCGCAGGGCATTCAAGCTTGCGAGGGGGTATAGGTCGATAGAGAAAAGACAATATATTGAAAGCGAATAAAGACATGTGCGAGGCGTTACAACATCTGAAGTAGACAGATAGCTGTAAGAGATAGTCAGCACCAGGACAGAACGGAATAGATGTAGTTCAGAGACTTGAATGGTTCCCGAAGGAATCAAACCCATGGTGCAAGCACGTCGCAAAAAGTTTGCAGATATGTTTACATCACGAAAGCAGCGAGGAAGGTAACTCACATGGTACACAATAGAGTACAATGAAAGACACGAAAGGCACTGGATGAAAAACAGGAGTTAGAATACGTTGAAGTGAAGAGACAGAAAAAGACAAAGTTGAAGAAAGAAAAAAAAATCAGTGCAGAAATACGTATTCTTCTCATAGCCTTTTGGAGCTTCGAAGTGAGCTGAGTTGTACGAAAATTTCTCATCGTGGAAGAAGAAGAAATAATACGGAATCAAACGAACGAGCGCACTCACTGTAGGGTTGGACTTGGTGACCAGAGAACGTCGAAGTCTGTAGCTGGTTGAAGTCAAATTAAATTTTTTTCGTGGGCGTGGTCAGTGCCCTGCCCTAAACTCGGGTCCAGACCTTTGTTTACATCAGCAGCAATCACGGAACAAGCCGGCCCTCATCGATCATCAAGCGGCAAGTGCTAAGGATCAAGTTTTGACGGCTCCCGTCGACGAGTGATGAACTAGTGAAGAAGTCTCTATCTTAAGTTCGTCTCCGAGAGAGAGAATAAGATCTTACCTAGGAGAGGAGTCTCTGTCGTGGTTTGTCTCAAGGAGACTGCGCCACTCAAGACTTTCCATTAGGTATCCCTCCACGTGATTTCATTCCGCGTCTCCGCATTGGACTTGTGTAAACATAAGTTTATACCCAATCAAGTTTTGACGGCTCCGCAATCCGGCTCGACTGACAGACTTGCTCCGAACCTACTCGAGCTCCCTCTAGATGCTGCAAGAAACTGGACATTTTGGTCAACAATTGAGACTTCGAGAATGATGTCGACGAGGCGCTTGGAAGATATGGGTAAGTTTAAATCGACAAGCGAGCGTCAATGAACCATGATTAACGGCCGATGTCAGGGATCGCCACTAAACCGTAAAGAAGTATGGTTGCGTTGAAACTCCTCCCATAGGAGTTAGCGTCTTCAAACAAGGAGACCGATTGGTTTGCCTCCGTCATTAAACAAGTTCCTCGGGACCAGTACATGCACATTGGTACTGGTGTAGAGGACGACGAAGTGTTCTTGGTGTTTGTTATGGTGAGGGTGTACGACAAGGAGCAGCGAGAGCTTCACTCCCAGGCTCTCCTTCTTAACCCCCAGAGTTTGGGCTGATAGTGACTCGTCGCCAGAGGAAGTGAGTCCTAGTCATAGTTTGCCTTCGGGTTGTCTCATCTCACCATCTGGGACATGCCGATACCGAATGAATAGGGCTTCCGAGCACCCAGACCAGATGTATGGACTGATATTTACTCGTTGGAAGCGAGTACTGGTTACGGTTTACCTTGAGGTTGTCTCATCTGACCATCGACGAGGACTACTCTACCCGTTATCTCAAAGGGTTCAAAACTGACCACGAGAAGCTCGAGAGCGCTAATCTTATCCTTGTGACCGATTATTTCGATTCCATCGTTCGAGGCGTTCCTCGAGACGAGTATAATGCACCTTGGTACCGGTGTGGAGGGAAACGACATGTTCTTGATGTTTGTTATGAGATCGGGCACAACAAGGAGAAGATACAGGCGACGCCAATGCCAAGTGAAGAGGGCTTCATTCCCGGACCCTCCGTCTTAACTCCAAGAGTTTGGGCTGATAGTGAGTCGTTGTAAGTATGTATGTATTAGTAATGGTTTGCCTCGGGGTTGTTTTATCTCACTGACGCACTAACTCTAAGGACTGCTGACTGGGATACCGAGCATACTTTGGTCCGGGCCTCAATTCATGTCCCTAAGTGCTCCGCGATTACAGGGAACTATATTCAAGAAAAGAGGAGCTGTTTACTAATCACCCCTGCTAACGCTCGCCTTACAAGGAAGTCGAGGGGCAGGAATTGATGACCGGTTGGGCGGTCCGGAAAGCACTGACGAATTTGGCGGGTTTGAATTGAATATTTATGTCGATCAATGACAATACATTGTAGTAAACTTCATCCATCGACGGTACTTAGTAGTAGTAGTTTTCATCATGGTACAGGCAGGATGCCACTGCTATGCCATATTTTTCTGCTGTATCTCCGGGGTCGACGTACATAAGTTTCTGGTTAGCAGCAGAGAGCTTTTGGCCATTGCTGGGCGGGGACAACATCAACTGGTGTCCGTCCCAATATTAATCAATGGCGCTCGCATCACAATCAGACCCGCCAATATATAACCCTTTGGAGGAGCTTAGGTACCGGCGTGTCAATGGGCATGTCGTACTTGGTTTCTGTCTATATGTCGATACCGAAGACAGTTCAGGTCCAAAAGGCACCAGTTGATGGGACATCTTCGTAATAGCGTAATTCAAAAGAACGTGTGTTTCTACCATTATGAAGAAGACAAGAAGAGGAGAAGTACTAACTGCTACTAATTCGCGCTCGTTTGATTGGGAAAGGCGAAACAAATCAAACTCGACCGTCGGCGATAGACAAATCAAGGGACACAGAAAATGGACCACGCGATAAGTATCCGTCTCTAAGATTTAACCATTTGCCAGTCGTAAAATTTGCGATTTCAGATTTCAAAGCGTCAAGAAGAACAAGTAATATGTTTGCAAGTTTATGGCCAATGTGCTGGTCCATTTCGGAACCTGGGTAACAAGAGACGGGTTATATTTTAAATTGACTAACTGTCTAGTAACATCTCCTTCGGTGTAACCAAGGTACGAGTCGGAGAGGTTAGTCTTGACGGAGACTGCTTGATTACAAGTATCCACACAAGTAATCGGCAGAAACGGCACTCCAGTCACAAGGTATAGGCACACTTAACTTATGGGTGCATTTCTCCTAGCTATTAAGTGATCAGCAACAACTTGTTTGAAGGTATACGATATTCATGGAGCTCGTAGAGGCACACAATCGGTCGGTAAATCTTCCCCCGCCGGAGGTTTCAACGAGGGTTTCGTGTCCATAGTTTGTGCCTTGCAGAGATTCTGCGCCGCGCTATATTGAAGGAGGTCCCTCCCGAATGCAAGTGGGCCCGAAATAATCCCAGCAAACGTTGAGAAGTCCGGAGTATCGGCCTATGCATTTCCTATGTCTCTAAGATAGAAACAGTGCAGTATGACATTTCGAATCTGCGACTTCGGATGGCAAAAAACCGGTAGCAACGTCAGGGTAAGATTCATGGAGAGTTTGTAGATCATGGTACAGTCAGAATTTGCATACGCGAAGCGCTTTCGTCACAAGCTTTACGCCGATTATTTCCAGGTATGTACATATTGCGGTCGGTGGTGGTACAAATTGAGAGACATCCAGGCGGGCGTCTGGCAGATTGGATCATGCGCGCTTGTGAGCAAGCGCAACCCTACGTAGTCGCAGAAGGTCCGTGATCCGACCTTCAAAATTGCCCAAGCAAGATCCCAGCGAAGAGTGGATGACGATTCTAAGTTAGATATTGAATTCTGTGGCCATAGAGATATCTTCTTCATTTAAAATCCTGACAATTTGTCTGTCCTTCGATAACAAGAAACCTACTGAAAAATGTCGAGAAGCAGGCTGCGCAGTGATCTTGAGAAGCAGAACGAAGTTGGCGAGATCTGACCGGTTGCAAGACACATTTTCCAACTGGCGCAATCAGGCCATCTCGTCGCGACCTTGATGACAATCATGATCATGACCATGATCATGATGGCCGTGTGAAACGATCCATCAAGCCGCGACCCATGCAATTCAAAACAACAACCATCAGGGTCACTCCATCTGGGGCATTCTATTTCTGTCTATCTTTCAAGCATGCGTGGCGTCAGATTCTCAATGGCCTGGTGCCTTTACTCTCAGGCCGGTAGGCGCACACAGTGACGGCTTAGAAGTTCCTTAAAGAAGCAGCTCAAGGGGCAAGGTAGCTCCACGAGTCAACGAACTCCTGCCACTCCTTCAATCCTCTCTGATGCTTCCATCCGACTTCGTAATCATTGGTGCTGGCCTTGCAGGCATTTCTCTGGGAGTTAGGCTTACTGAGAATCCTGCTGTCACTGTCACTATCCTGGAGGCGGGCTCCGAGCCTTACCATGACGTTAACATTGATACACCTGGTAATGCTTTCTGTCTTCGGTTCTTTTGCGTGTCTCACTCCGGTCTATAGCATATCTTCTCAACAACCTTGGAGTTCCGACCAAGGATTGGTCTTTTTTCAGCATTCCGCAGCCAACTCTCGATGATCGTCCCATTTTCCTGCCCAGGTGAGATTCAGCCTTGTGATGAAAGTGAAACTTCATTCACCACCTCATCTTCAGGGGTAAAGGAATTGGTGGATCGACTTTGGTACGTCTTTGCTTGTACTGTAGCTGTGATCGATCGTTTGCTGATTCGACCAAAAAGATCAATTTTATGGAAGTGAATCGGTCAGTATTGTTCACTGACTTATGACTTCGTTCGTTTATATGTCTCTGCAGTGCCTCGTCGACGGAGTACGATGGTGAGATTCTCTTGTCCAACTAGCTGGCCTCCTTCCAACCTTACCGCTCAGCTTTCGGAACATTGGGCTCGTCCGGGTGGAGTTGGACCAGTCTTATCCCATTCTTTAAGAAGGTGTGCGATTTTTCATGCTGTCGTACTCGTGCTGATTGGAAACGGCATCTTAGGCAGAAACTCTATACTTGAATTCGAACGCTTCAGCATACGGCATGGAGTTCAACTCGGCCTATCAGGGAACCAGTGGGCCCGTAGTGAGATCAACCCCTGCCTTTTTGGATGCCGTTGCACTCCCGTGGCTCAAGACCGTACAATCCGTACTCGGGATCAGCTATAATCCCGACCCTGTACGTTTATTTTTGCTTCTGGCATTTGGAATGTCTTCTCACACCCCTTGTTGATCGCAGAACGAGGGGGACAACACGGGGGCGTGGATCAGCACTAGGACTGTTGGTGCCAATGGTATCAGGACAACTGCAGCAAGCGTACGTCACACGGAATGTGAATTTGATGCTATTCATTGACCCGTATTACAACTAGTCCTACTATGAGCCTAACCAGGCTCGCCCGAACTTGAAAGTCATCCAGGGTGCCCAGGCAACTAAGATCATTACAAGCGGGAAGAACGCGGTGGCGACTGGTGTCCAATTCCTGCTCAACGGTACACTTGTGACAATTAACGCGAACAAGGAGGTCATCTTGAGCGCGGGCAGCTATCAATCACCCCAACTTTTGGAACTGTCCGGTACGTTAAAATTAAGCCTGAAAACATTTAAATAATTTCGCTCATACACATCTACAGGTATTGGTGACCCATCTATCCTGAACAAGTTTGGGATCCCCGTCGTCTCCGACTTGCCTGGTGTTGGCAACAATCTTCGTGAGTTCTCCTTCCTATCTTGACGTCGATCTTGACTTACATTTTTTAGAGGTAAACATAGGCGCCCTTTTATATTGTTCGATTGAAGCTGAAGTCAAACCTAGGAACATGTAACAGCGATCTATACAGCGCAGATGGCTCCAGGCTATGTCGGTTGGCAGAACATGACGAATCCCACTTTTGCTGCGCAGCAGGAAGCAATATAGTATGTGTAATGCCATAATCTCATTCACTCCCATTCTGAATATGTAAATAGCGAGAAAACGGGTGGCGGAATGCTCTCCGGCGTACCCTCTGCTTTCGCCTTCCTGCCGTTCAAGGACTTTGATACCGACGGATCGATCGCAAAACTAGCTAACAGCCTTACGACTAAGGGTAATGCTACACTTGCCACTCAGCAGACTTGGGTCAGGAACTCGAAAGTGCCCTTCCTAGAGTAAGTTATCAGCCTTTCTACGATGTTGAGCTATCTGACGCCGGAGCAGGCTGAACGGCAACGATCGATTCCAAGCCGGAACTTTACTTGAACCTTTGGCCAACACCAACTATATGTCGTCTTCGATCATCTTGTTGCACCCTTTCAGCCGTGGCTCCGTCCACCTCAACTCAAGCGACCCCACTTCGGCTCCGAAGATTGATTTGAACCTCCTGGCCAGCGAGGTTGACGTACAGATCCTCACCCAGGGGTTCAAGCTAATCAGGAATATCTATAAAACTGCGCCTTTGAATGCCCTCTTCGCAGAGGAAGTGTCTCCTGGACCAGACATTGTGTCGGACGACGATATTGCCGCATACTTACGCTCAACGGTTGGCACCACCTTCCATCCTGTCGGAACAAATGGTATGCTCCCTTGCGAGAGCGGGGGTGTCGTCGACACCAACTTCAACGTCTATGGAGTTTCCAAATTACGTGTGGTACGTGACTCGTCCATTCCCAGGAGATGCGGAACCTCATTCGGTGTTAATTATTAGGTTGATGCTTCGGTCATTCCTATCGAGATTTCTGCTCACCTTCAGAACACCGTTTATGCAATGGCAGAAAAGGTTAGCACGCGTTCAATTGCTGCAATTATCGTGACTAAGACTCTTTTATAGGCCGCATCCATCATTAAGGCGGAGTACGGCCTGTAGATTTGCAGCCTGAACATAATTTCTTCTTCATTATTGTTAATGCCACGGCTTCCTCACAATCACTCTACTCTCTTTGATTTATATCCCTAGTTCCTCAATTAATTTGATACCTATCGGAATATACGTGGTTATAATGATTTCGGCGAGGGAATTGTGCCTCCTTGACTGGGGAAAACGATGAGTCTCTATATGATGTATTAGGCGAAAATTAGTTAGTGAAGACGTCGAACTTTGGTCTGAAGCTGCAGGCATTCACGTATAACTAACTTTAATGCCATCCTCAGTTTTCCCATTGTGTTGAGGAGGTAAATAGTACTTGATAGTCAGGTAGTAAAGGCAAACACAAGGGAAGCGACACTAAACCCCATACATTTAACATGGATATTATCATTTATTTAGCCCTGTGGCTTTACGAAATGATAGCCTAACTAAGTCCATTTCCCATGGCTACAACCCGCAGACATTATATACGAATAAATACAACATCATTATGAGCTACAAAAAAACTGTGTTTTCACACAGGTACCCGCGTCTTCATTTCGAAATCTTCGTGTACCTGCCGGAACGTTTCAATGTGCTGCAGGGCTGGTAAACTACTGTCGCTGGGGCATTATGCGTTCCACTCACAACGTTGTTTGCTCCCTGTCCGTTGTACGACCCGTTGTTGCCCACGGGAACCTTCAATTCGAAATCTGGCTGCACCTGCCTGAATGTTTCGATGTGCTAAGAATATCAGGTTGTGAGCTGATGGTTGTGTTGAGCATATATGGAAACTCACGACATTGTTGGTGCTGAGGCCATGTCTACCGGACGACGAAGTATCCACATTGGCCACAGGGAAGCTTTTATCATTCTTGTGCCTCCCGTTCAGGTTGGCTAGCAAGACATTGGAATACCTGGTCCTGACTGTTAGCACATTCGACTTCGGAGAGAAGGGCACTGCACGAACAATTTACAGAGGAAAAGCACCCTGTTCAACGTCAGCAGTGCGTTGGACGATGAACTTGGCTGCACTCACACAGACACGTGTAGGTAATTTTGTGGATATACGAGGAACAGAATCATTTCGACGATAGCAGCGATTGCAGTAATTGCACCACTATGGATGACTTGTGCGATGAGCCGATCTAAAATTCCATTCGTGCGCGCAAATTTCAACTGCGCCTTTGCGGTATAGAGCTGTCAAAAAGTTCAGCATCAACTGATGTACCAGTTATCGAGCTACTGACAATGTAAAACATGACCAAGGCAATGATCACGTCACAGGCCGCGGAGCCCACCAACCAAACCTATGTTTCGTATCAGAGATATTCCAGCTCGTGAATGCAGGACACTCACGATGGCCGCTGATCGCAGGTCGACTCCTTTAGTAGCCCCTACGATCGCGAACTATCGAAAAAATTAACTGTCAGTTCCCTCCCCAATATTATTGATCGTACGTGAATAGCGAAGACAATAGCACTAATGCATTGTGTCAAAGCGATCTTTCATTCCGTCGATAAGTTTATAAGTCATGATTGGGTGAGACGGATGAACCCACAAGGACGATGACAACAGAGACACATCTCGCGACCGTCGTCTGCTTTAAGATTGAGATACGCCTAGGCCATGCACGTCAAACCAGTTAAAAACCATAGATAGGGATCGACATACCAAGCAAAGAATATTTGAACGATTGCGCCGACTATCAATGGTATGAATACGCAGGCCGACATCATTGATCACAGTATGCGTACCGATACCGCTCATTATTGGGAACGTATTTGACGTCCAAGGAGGGTTCGTAAGTTCCGTTGCGTTACCCCAGTTGAGAATTAACATGTTCCAGACAAAATGAGTGGCAAAGACTGTTTGCAAAATATCGAGGCAGAGAGTTACGACCACTAAAGATCAGAGTGAGCGAGTGATGTTCCTTACTGATTTAGCACTCACCTAGTGATCGTATCCACACTGCATCCCGAAAGCGATACGAGAAATACATATCTAATTGGCGGTCTAAGGACAACTTCAAACAAGAATATATACGTTTACTCACAAACCTGCAAGCACAACGCGCCCAGGAGTGCCCAATTAAATATTGTGCCCATAAACTTCGCACAAGTCAGTAAAGTTAGATGGGCTCGTGTGATAGACACAACGTACGAGAGGTCCGGTGCTAATTAGTTATTGGAGAAGGGTCAGTCAAGTTCGTATTCCGTGGAGAGATCCATGGTCGTACAGCAATATGACCTCTCTACCGAGTGACGACGCGGACGACATTGTGGGGCTGCTAAGGGTGGTCGAGAAGTTGCGACCTAGCCTGAGCTTATTTGAGTGCCTTTCTCATCAAACGATGTCGCGTTTCTGATCGTGCACGGTGTTACTGACCAGATTAGAACGCATCACTTCTGCATGCGCATTTTACATTCGGCGAGATGGACCATAGGCTGCTAGAAACAAGAAAAAAATTCCGAGATAGTTGTCTCATCACATGTCCGGTGTACACGCTCCTCGCTTATTGCAGGGAGGAGGAAGTATTCCCATGAGGACAGCCCAGCTTTTGGGCCCTTTGAAACGCAACACGTCAGACCTGGCCAATGAAGGGAATGACAGTCTCCTTGCCTTCAAACAACCTCCGCTGTGTATGACTCTCGGTTCACATAGGTGGCAGGAAACTTGGTGTGTCGGTGGAGGCAATGACCTACCGGAGTTGTGACAAATAATAACCTTCGCAAAGTGGGGTGACCCTTACAATGTTCAGTTGTCAATTGGTGAGCACATCACGTCCATCAGTTTAACCGACCGCTAAGATTGAGGCCAAGCGAACCTGACAAGTGTCAAGAAAACGTCCAGAATGTGTTTCCTTCCTCCCAAGCCGGTACATCACTTTTCTTTTGATGGCAGCCATGTGGTCCTGCAACATACTCCACATCAAAGCGGAGGCGATGTCGCTGGAAGTCCATGAAAATGCTTATTTATCCCCACTAGTCATCTTCCCAGAGATCAAAGATTGGCGTGGATCCAGTGGCCTACGCTGAAAATGTAAACCTTATCCTCTTTCGAAAGACATTAATGAGTTATCACTGTGGCCCTACAAGAGTCATCGCATTGTTTGACTACAAGAGCAGCCGTTCATCAGAGGGAGAGCACACGAGTCAATTTCCATACCTATCGAGAAATTCGTTATGTCTTCATACCAGCGTACGTCCGAAAGGCTGATTTCCCAAGCCGTTCCTACACGAATAAAACTTTAAACTCACCAGCATAGGATGCGCGCTACTAGTAATCGACTTGAAGCTAAGGGTAATAAAAAAAATCACGGTAAAGCCCTGGTACTTGTTTTTAGAGGCTCACAGTTATGTGGGTTAAAGTGACAAAATACGAGGCTTGCTAATACTCTTCTGTTTGGCATCTTTTTCGCTCTCGTGTGGTGGCAGTGCTAAGGTCTATCAGGACCGAAAATTCTTGATCCCTCATTAATCATTATCAAATTGATATGACGTTTGAATCCAAGGATTATCTGCAGGTGGGGTATACATAACTGGGTCGTTGAATCTCTTTATTCACTCAATCAACGCTTTACAAACTGTCGGCCGCGCACCCATCTGGTCTCTCCGGTCTGGCACGTCAAGCTTGCCAGTACTTTATTTCTGAGAGTCTAGACGATATATACGCATCATCCCTGCTAAGGTACTCTGAGCAACCCAGGGATGGAACCAATAAAACGTAGCTTTACATGTCCATATTTCTACATCAGAAGAGAATAATTCGGCTACGCTTCATAGCAGGGCCTACAATACACCACTGTACGCATCCTGGAATAATTTCTAGCGTTGAATTCACGAGGCTCCTTACTTGACCTCAAGCAGGCCAATATATACTCGGTGAGTTTGGAACGCAGATGATATTTTGAGCCCATTCAATGAGTGTAATCAGTGGCAACGGAAAATTATTTCTTCACATACACGTTGGACTGCCTCCTGCCTGCGGACACAAGTTCCCGACACGGGAATGTGCGAGTTATTTCAATCGCTATCTAAGAGGCGTGCACTAGTTAGGACCCTGCCGAGACTCAAGGCACACAATCGCTCTTTTCTCCGAGATATGGTCTGCATAAATTCTTCTGATCTCTGAACAAATTGGATATGTCTAGCTGTCTAGCGAGATGAACACTAGATTTTGTCAAAGTAGTCAGTCATCTTCATCAAAGGTTCCTGATTTATGTCCGACCAAACAATTACGTTCTGTGGAGGACCACGTGCATCTATACCTGTTGGTACTGAATTTAAATGTTGCCCATCCATGATGTTCGTATTGTGTAAGAATCGTCGAGCACGCGGAGGCCTAGGCCTATCACTATGGCAATGCCACTGTTTTGTCCTCCTAGTCAATTGAATAAACTGTTTTGGCAAGAATCGGAAATCGTAGTAGTGTATCACGAAAGGACGTGTGGCATTATGTGAGCTTGAAGCGGTAAACAAGCAACCATCTACTATCCTACAAATTTGACTTGAGATAACTTACTCGACACAAAGTCTGACATCGTTCTCCCCAAGCTGCAGAGGCTTAGGTCTATCGCTATAGGAATAACCACTCTCCATCGTCCCAATAGACTGAATGAACATATATCTTCTGATTCGGAAATCGTATCAGTGAGCGTGAATCGAAGCGTGAGTTAAGCAGCAATTGAGGGCCTATCGTGATTCCTCTGAGCTCAAATACCCTACTGAGAGCCAATACTCGAGCCAAAGTCTCGCATCGTTCTCCCCCAGCTGCCGGAGATTTTCCGGATGTAGGCTGGAAGAGACACTCTGAATTTTCTCCGTTGCGAACACGCGAGATCCTACTTCTGCCCCAACACTCTCACGGAAGAATTGAATCAACTTGATTGCGGGCTGCAGAGCATTTGAGCGCGCGTGTGTGAAGGGGAGAGATGAATACGCACGATGGATGTCAAGGTGTGCGAGGTGGCTATCTCTGCCACTGTCGAGACCCACTCCTTTAAGGGGACAGGTTTAAGATTGTGGGACAAGGTTTCACTGAGGCCTTTGACGATAGCGTCGATAATGATCTTGTAATCCACTGGCTGAGGATGAACCAGATTAAGGACTCGAGGAAGAGGTGTCTCAGTAGAACTCAGGGCTAGTTCGAGAACTGTAGTCGCGATGGTATCAGCTGGGAGCCAGGATGCTGACTTTATGCGAAATATTAGGGGAATGAGTGATGTTTTCAGAAATGAAGGAATAACGTACGCCGTGAAGTTCTGGTATTATTCCTAGTGTGACGCTCGACTTGACGAGGATAGGGAACCATTCAGTTGTAGGCCATGATCCTTTCGGGAGCCCGCCTGAAACTTGACCAACTCTGAGCGCTGTCGCCTGCAACCCACCGTTCGCGAGAACCTACACAGCTCAGAGTGTTACTTTTCATCCTATGAATGAATAACTGAACTGACCCTTTCAACGACATATTTCGACTCGCCATATCCACCTCCGAGCGCAGAAGAAGCATCACTTATGAGATCCTCGGGGACTGGTCCGAGAGAATCGTTCCACGATTGAGCAGAAGCAACCGAAGAAATGAACAAGAACCGGGCGTTAGTTGCATGTGACCCCGCTTTGATAAGGTCGATAAGATGTCGCGAGCTTTGGATATTCGGTTCATATGACGGAAGCCTCAGATTGAAGTCTAGTTGCCACGCGTTGTGTATAACCACGTTTACGGATGACGAGATCTAGTAAGCAAACTTTAAGTCTTGAAATATAGAAAAATTAGGATGATGATAACAATCGTTAACTCACCTCCTTGTAAAGCTGTTCATCGATTCCGAGGCCAGACTGTGTCGCGTCTCCGGCGATGAAGACTAATTTCTTGCTCTCGAGTAAAGCCGAGTCGATTCCAATGTCCTTGAACCTCACCAAGTGTCGGTCCAAGAGTGTCGTGGATGCCAGACCCGGTCTATTGAAGGCATAAACCATGTTGATACGATCGTCCTGGAGTAGCTTTGCAAGGATCTGGGAGCCTAGATGGCCCGTCGAGCCCGTAAGCAGGACGATTCTTTCTGATTCCAATATCGTGCTAATAGGATTTTGTGGGGACGAAGGGCCAAGACCTGCGCTGTATTTGGTGATAAAGGCCTCCATCGTATCCGTTCCTTGAGGCGATGGAAAGACACTACCGCCTTGCGACTTGGAGCAAGACACGATATAGGCTGCAATCCCGTCGATGGTGGGAGCGTTGTATACCAGATTTTGAGCGACATTTCGCGACGCCTGCTTGAGAGGTGAATGGCCCGAGGAGCGCATGGCATCGACAATACGAAGGCGTAAAATCGTGGCGCTCAAGCTGCGACATGCCGTCAGAAGATTAGAATACTCGAAGGAAGGGAGACCTTGCCTGTCGAAGCCCTGCTCAAACAAATCAGCGGAAGGAGAAATGTGCTTTCCGGAAGTAAGCTCGATCGCTTGTTTCAGCAGCCAGCTTTCTACATCACTCATTTGCCAGGAATCGGGGTGCGAGTGTTCAGTTGCGATGCTCAACTGGACATTCTCATACCTATCTAAGCGTCAGCGAATTGACTCCAACGAATAAGAGTAGTTTGTAAGGCCTACAGTGCTGCGATTTCGGGCGCGTATAGGTTCAACGCTGCCTTTCTCATAACGGTTCCTTTACCCGCACGAGGCAGTGGCTTTTCCTTGGAGGCTATCAAGATCATCTCCTTGTAAATCTTGCTAAACGCCGGGGCTACTTCGTTGGCTTCTTCAATAGTTGGCCTTAATACCCATACTGAGAACCATAACGGCGAGAAACATGAGTTAACGTACCATAGTTGGTTGCGCAACAGGGTAACCTTCTCCTGATCGTTAACATCAATCTCAGTTCCAGGACGAAGCTCGATGAGAACTCCTGTTTGATCACGTTCTCGCCCAAACATAATCACCCCGTGAGCACTAGCCACCTTTTATTTAGATCGAGTTCACAGAGAGAACTGGAAGCGTTCTCACAGAGGGTTGCTCATGATTATAACCTCCATCGGACCCGGAACAGTCTTTTCACCCGACGAATGGATGATGACGTCGTCCAAGCGACCGACACTATAGCCGATATCAGGTAAGCTAGGAGACGTGAAAGGAGTCTTCACGGCTTACATCTTCCATAATCCGTCTTTCGTCGGGTGAGGCTCGAAGATATCCGCCGTCGCATAACCCTCGACATCCGGCAAATTGAATACAACGGGTCTATGTGTCTCGCATGCCTTCAAGGAATTAAACAGTGACCGCGCAATAGATGAAATCCAACATACCAGGAATTGACACTCGTACGTTCCGTCGCCTTGGGGAACCCATCTGATCTTCGTGTGCTCAAAGAATCTCATATATTCCCAGTCTTGTTCTTCGCCTTTTTCCCTGACAAGGCACGTCGGAGCGCCAGTCTCTGTCCCACCGTATATGGGATTAAGACGCACGTCAGAAGCTGCGAGGTGATTGCCAAGTTTGGGAGGCAATGGACCTCCCGTATATCCCTATACAGTGGTTAGTTATTGGATTCATGATCGAGTGAATGGATCTTACGAGAAATTCTAGACTCTTCAAGTAATCGAGGGCGCCTGGCGTAGACACCCAGACTTGAATGAAGAGTGGGATGATGAAAATCGCGTTTGTGTTCGTGGCTTTCGCATGCTTGAGGACACTATCGGGAGATGGAATGACTGGAGATGCCCCCGGTGTACCTGTCATCGGGGGAAAGACAGCGATGGAAACAATTCCATAGGCAGGAACAAAGAGCTGCAAGCCTATCCCCGCCGCGTGAAAGGTAGGTAGAGCCATACAGCCCAAGACCAAACGCGGAACATAGCGCTTCAATTCGGCTTAGAAACAATGAGTTGGAGGAATTTATCATGTGAAGAAAGAGCTTACGAGATGTCACGGCTTGCATCCAATGAAGATGGGTCTGTGCAATGGCTTTCGGATTACCCGTGCTACCAGAAGAGTGAAGGAAGAGGCACGTATCAGAGAGCGATGGGCGCCGTGAGGGAGCAGGGTAGGGCTGGAACGCATGTTCTGCAGTTTCTTGAGCGAGTTGAGGATAAGCTGTGGAAAGTAGAGGTATTCCGCTTATGAGCAGTTCATGAAAGTCGTGAGCATCGGCAAGAAGAGTCGTGACGTCCTCTGTAAGTGGTGATAGGGCGTCAGTTGTAAGGAGGCGATGGCACGAAGTCTTCACGAGCAACTCCGCCACGGCTGCAGGCGTGTTACGAGGAGAAATCGGGAACGGCTAAAGGTAAATGAATACGAAGACATACCACGTTAAAGGCACCGATACGTACCACAAGCCCAGCTAAAATCAGTCCTGCAACAATCGCATGGTAAAGGACGGTATCTATCTGCGCCATGATCGCGACAACCTCCCCATCGGTTTTAGATCCTCCTGGCCGTAGCTCATGCGCGACACGGTGGACCGCCCTCCCAAATTCAAGGTGTGTAATGACCTGGACTCTTTTCTCGGAATCGGAAAAGGTAAAGAAAGGCTGGTCTGAATTATTGATCATGTTGAAGTTAATGACATCTGGAAGAAGCATATTGGCCTCCGGATAATTGGGTGAGTGCATCGTTTCAGATAGCCTTGAGAACCCTAAAGGCAAGCAACGATCGCGAGGAGCGTGAAGCAAGATTTCAAGAACTTGCTTAGAACGATAAAGCCAACGCAAAGTTTCCGGTTGGGTTGGTCGGGCAAGAACATTCTGCTCGAGCCGGTGTCATAGATCTGATGGAAGAATAAAGTGAAGAATTCGTCAGTGCCAGTTCCATCAAGATCAAACACGTGTGCGTTGATGCGGAATGATTTGATCAAGTCTTCCCATACAACCATCCTTCTACTTAGTCTGTATACGTCGCCGACGGTATTGAGGTGAGTCGGCCCGGGACCGCGTACTTTGTCAGACAGGATGAGTAGCTACGCGGACGGCTGGTCAGTAGTAAGGGCGAATCCTAACTTCAAGTTGGAATGACCCGAGTCTAACATCCGGGCTCAAGTTCTATTGAGGCACGATATGAAGGCTCAATTCCCGTTTCTTCTGTAACTGCTAAGGCTGGTCTATATTACTGGGGCAAGTCTCTTTTACAGAGGCATATCTGAACCATGAAATGCGCAACATAAAAATATTTCACCCACCTCGCAGTCATGGGGCCCAAAGAGCAACTTCGCCCACTGCACTTGGGGAATGTCAGAAGGACACGGCGGAAGCCACGGCGTCTGTTTGAACGCCTGGTCTCAAAACCACCACGTTTCGCGCTGTGTAAGCAATGACTTGAAAGCTTCGTCTGCTCGACAGACGAAGCAAATCATAAGGATGGAGATGTCTCAAAATCTTCCAAATCATTCAATTTGGAAGCTCGACAACTTTCAAGAATAGTTGACCTCGTATGTGATCTCGAGCGGCTCTTGCAAGACGCGACTCAGGCATCCGATACCACCTGTGAGTTTGCAATTCTCTGTATCGCATTCGGAAGATACCTGGTTCGTGCTTAAGCCTTACTAGTCTCCAAGGGTCTGCGAGCATTATGGGCTAAACCAGGTCAGTCTCTGAAATTTAAACAAAAGCTCTCTGCTCACCTTCGAAATCGATTCTCTGTTCGTTCGACATACTCTAGCACTTCTCATCGAAGCATCTTCGATAACTATAGTATATGTCAATTTTCTAACAACGACGGCCCAGACCTTTCAATCAAGGCTGATTTTTTACCCACTGTTTCAGAAGCAACGGCCGACTCGGCGACCGGAGGTCAATCGCTGATGATCACTTTCACGCCACCAATTCATCCTCGTCACAAGTTCACAGACGAACACATCTAATCATTGAAATGCAGGAGCCTCGGGCATTTAACCCGGACACCGCGTGCTGTGGCGTGCTGTGAGCTTGCAAGGCCAGGATGGTAAGTTACTTGCATCAATGGAAGTGGAAGTACATGCTCACAGGTTAAATTCTCGTGCTGAATGGCGATCTCCGGTATCACCATCGCCTTTTGAATTGATGTCTTCAGGATTTAACTACCAAACAAGATGTGAATTCGCTCGTTGTCTTCGAGCAACCGCCACAGAAACCGTAGTGACGTTTTGCATATGTCTGTCCACAAGGCCGTGTGAAAATGTTGTGGTAAAGGTTGTGAGAAATCACATCTCCAGCGCTTCTTTCATGCGTTGAAACTTGATAAGAAAGGTTGATGAGAACTTACCCCGAGATGAGAGGTGAAGGCCATAACTAAACGTTGGACATCTCTATGCCGAATCTGCGGCGCCGGGTATCGCGGTCTCGACACTGGTTGCCGCATTAAGATGCGACTTCTGAGAAACTACTTGCATCTGGGTATATCAGCAGGTTAGTTCAAAAGGGTAAGTTACGAACACTAGGAAGGATATCTTGCTCATCAATTGATAATTAGAAGATCGACGTTGGATTGACGCCCTCTGTTTTTGCGCGTTAATAGGCAAGGTAGATGAGAAGTTCACGCTGGATATCTCTAGGTGCCTGCCGAGTCTCGCGCCGGGTATCGTGGCCTCAACGTCCTTCTAGTCTTGCAACATTAAGATGCAACCACTCGCATCTGGGTATAACTTCTGTAGCCTGGTTATGTGTCAAGCGGCGGCTAGGCTAGTTAAGGGTAAGTTCCGAACACTAGGAAGAATATCGTGCTCATCGATTCATGATTAGAAGATCGACGTTGGATTGACATCCCCTGTTTAGTAAGTATTGCAAGTATGCATCTTCTGTTCAAACTTCATACTACTGATTTCACCAGGCTGTGCCATGTGCGATAATGAATTCGATGCAGGAGTCAGGAACCAGAGTGCTCCACCGTTGACACCGCGGGATCAACTTGTAGCATGACGTATTTATCGCCTTGGGAATATTTTGCTTCGGTATGCCAATTTCCGTGTTGCATCCATGTGGTCTCTAAGCCTTTCTGTCAGCCGTTTCGTGTAGCACACACAGCTTTGTTTAAACTAAGTGTTCATTGGTTGGTTGGATGGCTTTATAGTGCGTGACATCCGACTCCTGGTGATATCAAAGAAGCCTAACAGGATATAGATCAGCAGCAACGGTAAGCTGATGCTTTTCGGTAGCGGGAGCTTGCCTTGTACGGTAACTTCACCCCGGAAAGTATGGAAAATTGAACTAGGGAGCAACTTGTAATCAGATGAAGAGATTCAAATAGAAAGAACCATCGGACCCAAGTTTTTACAACCTGCCATAATGTCGTCCTCTGCTTCGCTCGGTAGGGAGCTCGTATTGTTGTAAGACGTAACGTTTTCCGCAATGTATGAATTTGACTAAGGCTCCATTATTCAACTAGCACTGGTCCTCTGGTACGTATACTGATCACATGGGCATCCTCGTGTTGCTGACCTTGCGACCAAGTTCATCGGCACAATATTCAACTGGGCTCTCTTCGGTGCTCTGTGCTTGCAGACGTGTTAGTGTCCATACATTTTTCTATTTGAAGGATCTGTGTCGAAATCTGGGTAGATTTGTACTTTTCTTATCGCTTCCGGGATGCCAAATGGATGCGAGCGCTGGGTGAGTAATCTATGGGTAGACATAATCATATTTCTCACCTGAGATCAGTTGTTGCAATCCTGGCTCTGGATATCCTCCAAACAATATTCGCTACTCACTTTGTGTGGAACATGATAATCCTCAACTGGGGCGACGCCGCAGCACTTTCCAATCCTCCTTGGACGTCGAACACGTTCCCAATCATGAGTGGTATCAGTACGTTTGTTTTTATTATCAGGCTCGTTGAATGCAGATTGACGCCCACACAGTTGGTGCGATTGTCCAGATATTCTTTGCGTGGTAGGCTTCCCTTCAGTTTCTAGGCATTATACTTGAATGAATGGACCCGCACTGCTCAGGCGTATCTCGATCTTGAAGCAGACAATGATTGCTCGGTACATCTCTGCAGCCATCGCCCTCGTAAGTTTGAGCGGATTCCACGTCGTGCTATACATGCTTACAGCTGGGGCGTTGAAAGATCGCCTTGATGCAGTGCATTAGTGCGATAGAATTTGCAATTCACGTACGTTCAAAATATTGACTTCTGGCCGAGAACTCACCATGAGTTATTGGATTTGATAGTTCGCCATCGTTGGTCCAATTGAAGGCGTGAAACTTCGATCAGCGTGCATCGTAAGAGCCCCTACTTAATTCATGATTCGCATCCCTCTGATCCATGTAACGAAACGCAGGTATGGCTGGTGGGCTCCGCCGTCTGCGATGTGATCATCGCCGTTACAATGTTCTATATCGTTAGTAACCCCACTTTCAAGGCCTCAGCGTGATACCAGGCTAACATGTGGACAGCTATATACTGCGAAAGCTCAGCTGAAGTTTACACGTACAAACAGCATATTAGACAGGCTCATCGGGCAAGTAATACACAGCGGGGCGATCACTGCGGTATCTGCCATTGTAGAAATGGTCCTGTTTCTCGTTGACCCTCAAAACTATTTGCATGTCTGCATGTGAGTGTAATTTTTCTCATATGAGATTCCTATGGCTAACGAAATTCAAATTCACAGTGCGCTGTTCCTCGGGAAATTGTTCGTGCTTCGTGCTATTGTTATACGTTGGAGGAGGCTAACAAAGAACTTAGATATTCGAACGTATTGCTCGCAAATCTCAACAGCAGGAACAAGAACGATGCCAGCTTCCCCGTGGCTAATATGGATAGTTCATCGCGATCCACTGGCAGGCAAGGCGTCAGTTCACATGGAGTGCATTCACACAACGTTGTGAGTAGTGTCCATATCTGATATTGATCGTTGCTCTGTACTGACTGTTGTTTAGCATATTGAAACGTTCCGCCAAGTTCAGCCGGATTTTGAATTGAAATCGAGGGTTCCTGATGTATAATGGATAATTCAGTTTCTTGAGGACGGTGTATTTATTTTTATATCATGGTCTTTCGTGGGTTCGTCATAAGGGCTTGAACGATGAATAGCTTGGATGCTGTGCTTCGATGTACACAATTTTTCTCAGAAACGTCACTCACAAGGCTTGGACATTAGATAGCTTGTGCGCTGTGTGTGATTCGATGTCCACAATTTTTCTCAGAGACGTCACGGAACTCTGCACCACTGTATCTCATGACATCATTCCACACTGGCACCCCAGAAGCGACTGTTTGGAATACCCTTCTAGACCGCTTCCACGTAGCTAGAAACCATCTTCACAAACTTACGTCACGACTAGAACAAGATTGCCATCCATCATTGACCTCTCATGTTACGTAGTACTTGACGCCAATTCCCTCCTTATGGGCTGGTAGTGGAGGGCAATCTAACCTGATTGCAACCATAGATCCTCCCGAATCATCAGACATGCGTCGACGTATTAACTTTTAAATTAAAGCAGTATCTACACATACGCAGATCGGTGACAGGAGAGTACTTCGTGAACAAAGAGTGTCCTACAAATGAATGAAAGCCCAAAGGAATGACAACGGACATGAGTACAACCACTCAAAATAGGTTTACAGTCCGTAAGGAATTAGGGTGCATTTGATTAATTAGTGTGTCCATCTAGATCTAGAGTGGAGGCGCTAGAACTAGACACCACAATCCGACTTGATGACACTTGCCGCCTACAATGATATTGCATGATAAGAACCTCATACATGTATTCGAGATCACGATGGGGGCACTGACCTTTTCCGCAATAGCGTAAAGCGAATTCTGAAGATGCGCTGAGATCTCAATCGGGATGACCGAGGCGTCGACCTACGACATCGATGTTGAGTAAGACTAAGAAGGTTCGAGCAAGACACAGGAAAATCAAACACACCACACGCAAATTACTCGTCCCGTACACCTTGAAATTCGCATCGACGACTCCACCGTCCTTCCGCGGGAGCATACCCGCCGTACCCACAGGATGGAACGTAGTCCCCACCGAGCTCCTCAAATACGCCGCGATTTCTTCATCGGTATCTACGTCCGGGCCCGGAGACACCTCCTTCGCGAACAGGGTATTCAGCGGAGCGGTGCGCATGATGTTTCGGATGAGCCGGTAGCCTTGGGTGAGGATCTTCACGTCCACCGGGGATGAGAGGAGGTTCAGGTCGATCCGGGGTGCGGAGGTGGGCGAGGAGGAGTTGAGGTGCACGGAGCCGCGGCTGAATGGGTGCAGTAGGATGACAGAGGAGGATATGTAGTTGGTGTTTGGGAGAGGGGCGGCAAGGGCGCCGGCTTGGAAGCGGTCGAAGGCGTTTATTCTTTTTGGCAGGATTGTTAGGGAAGTATGGGAAGGAAGAAGATGGGGAACGTACTCGAGGAACGGCACTTTTGAATTCTTAACCCACTCCTTTTGAGCCGTGAGGGTGATTGCACCCGAGCCGGAGGCTGAAACTGTACTCGCGAGCTTGGCGAGAGAGCCGTCGGTATCGAAGTCTTTGAAGGGCAGGAACGCAAATGCGGAAGGAACGCCTGAAAGCATTCCACCTCCAGTCGCCTTGCTATTTCAATAAGAACGTCGTCAGAAAGAGCATTTAGTGAGAGAGGGATGTACAAACTAGATTTCCTCTTGCTGTGCAGCGAAAGTGGGATCGGTCATGTTCTCCCATGCGTCGTGTCCGGGTGTCATTTGTGCTGTGAACGTTGCTGTTACGTGTTCCTGTATTGCTACGTGAATCAATGGATCGACCGTGAGTTAAAGGGGAGGAATACCTCTGAAATGGATGTCAGTAGAGTGGTACCATTAATGGGAAAGGAAGGGACTCACGAAGATTATTCCCAACACCAGGCAAGTTAACCACGACCGGGATACTGAACTTTTTCAAGACAGTAGGATCACCAATACCAGACAACTCCAAAACCTGCGGCGACTGATAACTCCCCGCGCTCAGGATAACCTCCTTCCCAGCCTGGATCGTGACAAGTTTCCCGTCTTTGAGGTATTGGACCCCTGTCGCAACGACGTCCGAATTCTTTCCGCCGCTCGCGCTGGTAAGGATTTTGGTTGCTTGGGCACCCGTGATGACTTTCAAGTTGGGGCGGTTGGCGTTGGGTTCGTAGTAGGACTATATTGGTTTCGAGTCAGATATTAGCGGAGGAGGAGATATAATGAAAGACTCGACGTACACTTGCAGCGGTGGTCCTGATACCCGTGCGGCCGACGGTACGTGTACTGACCCATGCACCAGTGTTATCTCCTGTATTCTACCATTCCCGAAATGAAAGAATGAGTACGAGAAAGTCAACTGAATGTAGCTAGAGACGCACTGGATCGGAATTATACTTGATCCCAAGAGCCTTTTGCACGGCCTGGATGTACGGGAGTGCTACGACGTCCAAGAAGCGGGGCGTAGTACGCACAACGGGGCCAGTGTATCCTTGATACGCGGAATTAAAGTCGAGCTTGAGCTCCGAAGCGTCGTAGCCTGTGTTAACCAAGGTTTCTGCCTGGATAAGACGCGCTGAGAGAGGGCACAAGAGTGATCAGATGATCGTAGATACCTTTTTGAAAAAGGGGAGAAGGCTGCTCCAGGACCACCCTGCTGAGCCTAATGAGCCAAAAGCTATCTTGTGTGAGTTGGTGGATTTTGTAAGTAGGGGGAAGACATACTGTCGTACTCCACTGATGCCGCGCTATAACAGATGTGAGTCTTGGCAGATATCAAAGAATACTAAGTTACGTGCCGGTTGACTTCCATGAAATTAATCTATTTACGACTTAGATTGTTCTATTTTAATGCATGCGCGAGTTGGAAGACGCACTAGGGTCGAACCTCCGATACTTTTGCCTCTAAAGTTTCGAGATATAAATCGGTGTTTATTTTTCGCCGTGTTGGAACTTACCTCGGTAAGAAAACAGGCCTTCCATCAAGAGTAGGTTGGGGAATACTGAAGAACGACCAGTCTTTAGTCGTGTTACCCAGATTATTGAGAAGATATGCTGTTCATTCAAGAGGGTGAGATGCGGCCTGAAAGCCCGAGGGGAAAAATTACCAGGAGTATCAATATTAATGTCATGGAAAGGCGCAGAGCCTGCCTCCAAGACAGTGACAGTGACCGCAGGGTTCTCAGTGAGCCTAACTCCCAGAGAAATTCCTGCAAGGCCAGCGCCGATAATTACAAAGTCAGAGGGGAGCATGGGGACAAGGAACGAACGAACGATGAATGAAGATCGTGTCAATTATTTATCCTTCTTAAGCGCTCTCCGTCGCTATGTGTGGCCAGCCAAGAACTTGTACAGACAAGTGTCTAGTCACCGAGCCTGGATGTCGCACTGTGGTGAGAGAAGTCCCGAGAAGCCGCCATCAACCATCAAATATAAATTCGCACGCCAAGTCTATGTTCAATCCGCGTACCTATACCAAGGACGTCTACTTACCAAAGTTCGAAACGCTCAAAACTTGATGCAATGCAAGCCATACGAAGCATGGAAGTTGAAACGTTGATGACTGTATATCACCGAAGGAATCGGTGTGACCACGCGGGTCCTGTGAGTCTCCATCTATCCATTCGGCCGTTACCTGACACTCACCGATCAGTCATCATCAGACCATGACAGGTTTTCTGTTAGCAGAAGTTCTTTACTTATGCGAGGTGAGAGATATCCACCTGGACTAGTCTGATCATCATCGTTGATTTGATTCAATCACACTTAGATTTTTCAACTGCGCTTCTGGGCAACTTCTGGACTGGATTGAATATTCTCGATTGAGTAAGTATTGAAAATAATCACGGTCACGCAGATCGTTTCTTAATAAAACCTACGAGCATCACTATCGCCAGCATCGCCATCGCTCGACTCTAACACACCCATACTTACTTCAATGTCTTCAGACTACGTGATTGTTGGCGCCGGACTCGCGGGTACCGCGCTAGCAGTCAGGCTCTCCGAAGACCCAAACGTCACCGTAACGGTTGTGGAGGCAGGTACCGACCTCATCCATGACGAGAACATCGATACCCCTGGTGAGCATTCATCTCATGTCAGCTTTCCTCCCATCTAACATTCATTCTTTATCAGCATATCTGCTCAACAACCTCGGAAATCCGGTGAAGGACTGGGCGTTTTTCTCTACCGTTCAGAAGCACTTGGGAAACCGACCTCTTTATCTGCCCAGGTCAGTACCAGTCAGGATGCATGATCTCTTTGCTCATCGTGTTGTACTTAGGGGAAAGAACATCGGCGGCTCGACCGCGGTACGTCATCTAACTAGAATCACAGATCTCTCTTTTTCCTGATGGGCTGGTAACAGCTGAACTTCATGGAGTATAACCGGTGTGTATCTCCGTTCGACGTATCTCCTATATCTTCGGCTAAGCCTTCGCTACTTTGCAGTGCCTCTTCTATTGAATATGATTGTACGCATTGCACCTCACGCCAGGATTTGAATGCGTAAGATTCTCATTATGTTCCATAGCATTCGAAACACTTGGCTCCTCTGGCTGGACCTGGTCCAACCTCGTGCCGTACTTCAAAAAGGTGGGCGATATGAAATGAATAGATTTTATCTTACTGAACTTCTACCATAGTCAGAGACACTCAACTACAGTGAAGAAGACGAAGCAAAATATGGGCTCAAATTCAACAAAGAATTCCACGGCACGTCGGGTCCAGTACACAACACTCTCCCGCGCTACCTTGATGCCGTCGCCCTCCCGTGGGTCGAGTCAGTCAAGGCGCTGGGCATTAAGGCGAATCCGGACCCGGTGAGTAGTCTTTCCGCGATTTCGGTGCAGCGTGCTGAATTGGTGTGGCTGGGGATGGTAGGCTGCGGGTGACAATGCGGGAACGTGGATCACCACTGGTACCTTGGATCGGAAGTCTGTTAGGAGCTCTGCTGGAAGTGTACGTCTATCTAGAAACACTCACTCGATCCTGAACTGATGCTTGGTTCTGGCAGGCATACTATGAACCCAATAAATCGCGCCCCAACCTCAAGTTCATCACCGACGCTCATGCCACCAAGGTCCTCTTCACTCCAGGCGGAGGGGACCTGGTCGCTACTGGGGTTGAGTACCTCAAGGACGGGACACTGCATACTATCAGCGCGAATAAGGAGGTCGTGTTAAGTACGGGGAGTTACAAGACGCCGCAGATTTTGGAGCTGTCTGGTATGTATTTTGGTTTGGTATGACGCGAGCTGGGGTAGATGATATCCCATGATAGGTATCGGAAACCCAGAGATCTTGAAGAAGTTTGAGATCCCAGTTGTCATTGACTTGCCTGGCGTCGGAAACAATCTTCGTAAGTCTGTCCTTATCCAGTCTTACGATGACTGATGTTCTCCACAGAGGTAATTAAATCTACTCCATGTCTTCGATCACTTGTTCAACTACGCAATACGTATTATATAGGACCACGTAAGCGTGTCCTTCACTGCGCAGCTCACACCCGGACATGTCACCTGGGCTAGCATGTCGGATCCTGCCTTCGCGAAAGCACAGGAGGAATTATAGTAAGTCGGATAGTCATATGCTCCTTCTAGTACTGAGCGTGACGTTTGTAGCAAGGCAACCGGCGACGGAATGCTCGGAGGTCTTCCATCCGCCTTTGCATTCCTGCCCTTCAAGGACTTTGACAAGGACGGATCGCTCGCCGCCCTCGCTGAGAAGCTTCCTGTGCCCAAAACGTCGACGTTCAAGCTTCAGAAGGAATGGGTTAAGAACCCCGATGTTCCTTTCCTCGAGTGAGTCATTATTCTATGTCTCTTTCTTGTCCCTTCAAGCGCTTACCAGTTTGTTCCAAAAAGAATAAGCGCCTTCGACCGCTTCATCCCCGGTACTCTCCAAGCCCCAGAAGCCGGCGCAGACTACATAACCTCCACCATCATCCTCCAGCACCCTTTCACCACCGGATCCGCGCACATCTCCTCCAGCGACCCCTCCGCCGCGCCCGAGATCGACCATAACTACCTCGACAACGAATTGGATGTCCAGATTCTCGTTAGGGGATACAAGCTCTTAAGAGAGGTATACGCCGCCGCGCCGCTGAAGGACCACGTCGCGAAGGAGGTGTCGCCTGGGCCGGAGCTCGAATCCGATAAAGATTTGAGTGAGTATATCAGGAAGACGTTGGGGACTACGTTCCATCCTATTGGTACGGCGAGTATGTTGCCGAGGGAGGAGAAGGGGGTTGTGGATGAGAGGTTGAGGGTTTATGGAACGAAGAATTTGCGTGTGGTGAGTGCTCTTTTTTAGTGCTATTGACTTTCGAATGTTCACTGATATTTTCTAATAGGTCGATGCGTCTATTGTTCCTATTCACATCTCTGCTCATCTCCAAGGGACTTTGTATGCCATTGCTGAAAAGGCAAGTGTTTTCTTGATGTGTCCTGGAAATCGCTTGCTAACCTTGGGTTTACAAGGCTGCGGATCTTATCAAGGCTGACGCCTAAACTTTCTCTTTCACCATCTCTGGTCGTAACAGCTTTTGTAGCAGATGAGTTTAACAATGTACAGTACATAAACGAGGACTCTAAGTGTCAATGATTGATCTTTCAAGAATTGCGTGAGACGAACGAAAGGTGCATGACTGATAAGATAACTTGGCCCCTCGATGTCAGACCCCCATGAATATGGGATGTAGTAGGAGACACTCATCTCAGATACCAGTCTTACCGCTTGCCAGAAATGAAAGCCTAAACCGTAACAGGGCTCACACAGGATGCAGCCGATTCATGGACAGGTGAAACCCGTAGAAGCCAGGTCGACCGCCACAGAAATCACCACGAGCACAACGCCCACGAATAGTAGATACTGAGACGTGGGATATATCATCCGCATGGACGTAGTTGAGCGTTGAACTCTGGTCCATCGGCCTCGAGTTCCGCGTGCCTGATCATCTCGCGCCGATACTCTCCGCATCCGCATGTTCGTGCTAAAAATTTGTTCACTGGATCAATGCCGAAACTTAGAAGTACACGAGGCTGTGCATACGCAATTGTGGAATACCAAGGAAGCACCACATTCACTCACAACGATAACGTGTCTATTGATGTTAAATTTCTGTTACAATCATTGATACAAGAAGCGTAAAGAACGAGAAGAGAAAAGAGCTTCTGTATTGGCGTCCAAAATCTTTGATGAAGCCTGAGGATCAGTTATTGTGAATGGGCAATGCAAGGACGTATATTTTGAAGGATGGCATGAGAGTGATGGCTTGGATCGTGAAGATAGCAACAGTAGGACCGTCCTGTTGTCTATGCGTGATTTTGAGTCTGTAGGACTTCTCGCACATAATTGAAAGTTTAAAAATAATTGGGTTATCACGCAACTTTCAGTGTGCCCATTCATAAATTCGTATTTACTGATGAATGACGGTGGATCAAGGCCTGGCACTTCGAACTACAGATGGAGTTGACGAAGGACAAAGAGAAAGTTCGAGTATCATGAGTTACTGGCATTGAATTAGACGTAATAGATGGCTATCTATCACGCGCCTATTTACTCTGCATTGACGTTGTCGAAGCCATGTTTGACTGCATGGGTACTGGGAAGTTTTCACGCGTTATGGGCGTCTCCCTTAATCTTTCTGGTATCTCTTACGTGTGTTGCCTACAGACTAGGCTAGACCATTGTTGAACGATAGTGCTTCGGTAACAGAGTATTCATAATTTATTGCCGGTATGGACATTGATTCCACTGGCAGAAATAGCAAGAAGCGTAGGCGAAGACCACTAGCAGAAAGAGGAGCCAAACGGATCCTGTTGTGATTCCCCATCGTACAGTCCAAGCAACAAGAACTGTAAAAACAAAAGCATGCACAATACAAAATTCGAAACCCACCGTGACTCTACTTAACATACCAGCACAGATCCACAGTCATAGAACTCAGCAGCCCCCCGTCGAATTCATTTTTCCTGATAACCAAGAATGAGCGTTGTGAATCTGAGAACAACGTCACGTCCAAGAGTCGGTGTGACGCGGACGGAGGTGCCGGTGACAACTGATTCGATCAACAATTGTGTCCTCCCACCACCACGCAACACGCGACTCTTAATCTTATGCACGTCGACCTAGAAATGCATCGATGTCCCTTAGCGTGCTATTTCTCTCATGATTCTACTCCGCCTTATCGGTATCCGCATTTAGGGGCAGATATCAGCAACGGATTGACCTCATGGCCATGATCCGCGTTGACTCTGGGGCTCTTTTGTGTGTTGCTTGGCGATATCAAATAGATGGCGGATTATGAAGGCTGTTGTGCGTATCATGGGTTTCTGCATTGAGACACGGTCTATTTTCGGTTTTATTCACATTTAAGCTAGATTCATTAACACGGTTAACGAACCTATTCCCAACAGGACGCCCAGGTTCAGATTTGCTTTAATGTCGAATTCTTTTGTTGAGTACGCCCCTGAGTGGATGGTTAAGCACCAGGGACGGATGAATTTCCTAAGCTCCCTCTTTTTTTATTAGATACTTCCATCAATCTCCTAACCCTGCGTCGAATTCTTTATTAACTGACCTGTCTTCTCCATTGTCTTCTCTAGTTGTGAGTCTATTACTCCATACAGCGTACTCTGTGCGTCGGAGTACCTGACTATTTTCTAACTGCTGGAGGACCGCAACTGAGATGGGGACTTGCGGTGCTATGTAGAGATACACGTGTAAGTAACCATGTGCATGTAAGTACCGACCGACAATGTCAATGTCTTCATAATCGAGTATTCCTCTGCATCCTCGTATAAATCCTACAGACACATTGCGGACGCTTAAACTAAAGGATAACTTGGCGCCGCTCCTCCATTTTCTGATGGGTATTCAGGCGCTGACAAAAGCGAGTCTTCAGCCCAAGTGTCAGGAAAATTGTTTCGACGCCGATGGCTTGGAGAAGAGGTACATGTTTCTGATTATTTAGACCCCAATGCATAGCCGACGACTATGTTTACTAGTTCCGAGCACGCGGGAAAACTTATTCCGCACTTAAAACTTCCAAATCGTCAATTTTCAAATGCTCCACGATGACTGTGCTAATAGAACCCTAGCCGGACGTATCTTGAATGGTCATAGCATTTATGTACATAGTTCCTGGCTGTACGACTCCTTGAAAATTAAATTGCCGACGCTGTTATGTACCTCTCAATCTACATATATGCCTTTGGGGTGTGTAGCTCCACAGATATTCTTAACATATAGGTACAATCAAACCTCTAACGACGCGTCGAACGGATTTAGATAAGCGACGTGACTAGCATGGGTGAGTTGGACACGATCATTCACAAAGAGAGATCGGCGCTGGGAAATCTCCATACAGCCGAACTTTCCGAAACGCGCGTGCGATGCAAAAGTGCAAAAGACTGTCACTCAGTGGACTCATTTCAAAGATGGAATGCAATTGATTTGATTGTTGAAACACAGTCTACCTATATCCCACCCAGTTCGGTCAGCCGATAACGCTTTTGTGTCACATGGAAGGCACTAGAACTCGATTATAAAACCATGTACCGCCTGAATAGTAAGATACGCACACGTATCCATTGATGAAGGTTGCCCATTGGTTTGATGATTGAGTATCTCGTAAAGTCCTCTTCACTCGATCTTGGGCATCCAAAGCTTCGCGAAGAATGTCGTTCAGGGCGTCTGATACTGATTGCTGATGAACATATGCTCTGTTGTGGACGTAATTCTTTGTTTCACCAGCGAGCTCTTCCTTATAGAATCTGAAAATG
This sequence comes from Tephrocybe sp. 10521TJB, assembly GCA_018221635.1. Lineage (NCBI taxonomy): Eukaryota > Fungi > Basidiomycota > Agaricomycetes > Agaricales > Lyophyllaceae > Tephrocybe > Tephrocybe sp. 10521TJB. The sequence continues at coordinate 35,214 of JABAJS010007682.1, forward strand.
CACGTGTGAACTGATGCCATGAGGCGAAAAAAGTGATGACCGACGAAAGAACATCATTGGTTAGGTCAATGAAGAGGCTGATGTCGCCTATGGCTTGAATAAATTCGGATAGTTTGGGGTTCGTGGACTGGGGGAATATCATGAAAGCATATGCTGCAGCGACTCCGGTCTTTGCTCGGAGGAAGTACGGCCACGATTGTGCATTGACAGAGAGTTCCATGTCGCGAAGTTCAGGGATCTCCTCCAGGGCACAACCATTGACGAACTCCATAGCTGCCGAGATGATGCCATTTGCGGGAGCTGAGTCCCAGAAGTTGTACAGATCGCTGAGATGCTTGCGGAAGTACTGTAGAACAGGCTCATCCACGTGGTTGTTCGTAAGAACGGATCGTTGAAATTTCTGCAACGAATCTGGGAATTTGTGGCAAAGATCGTCCAGATAGAGCATGAACCTATATTCAGGTGATTATCTACAGATCGCGAAACCAAATATGACTTACCAAGTGAAGCGTGCGATTTCTAGCTGTACCTCTATAGGATGATCATGGTACGAGAGCTACAGTTCGAACGAAGGTTAATCAATGTTCAAAGCATGAACAAGAACATACCTCTGCCATAGCGCAGGCCTGCCGGCACATCTCACCGAACCAAGGATTATTACTGTACTCTGAAAAATCCGAGTTCAGTGCATCGACCAAAGTTTGTCTTCTCCTTTCATTAGATCTAGGAGGGGCGTAGTTTATTCCATTCAAGAATGTTTTGACGACCTCTTTAATTGCGTCGCGTTGCTCGGATAGGGAGGAAGTATGGGGATCCTTCGGAGCGAAAGCGAAACCGGCGAGTCTAGCAAGGAACGCAAACGGAGTGCTGAAGAGAGACATAATCATACAGATCCGTTTGTTATTGGGATTTATCAGGACTTACGACCAGTGAAGATTTATATGTTGAAAGAGTGCGAGCGTTTTCTACCAAGATTTAGATAACCCAAATTGACCACATGGAGTTGCTGAAGCGATATTTTAGCATATGGGTTAACGGCAATACAACAGATCAAAACTTTCACCTGCGCAAGATCACTCATAAGCATTTACGGTTTATTGAATAACTTTTGAGGCCTTGAGTGCAATGTTTTATTAAGACGAGAGTTACCGATCATCATCGGATCGCTCCGCTTACGGTCCATCAGATACATCAGTTTTCTGTCCAAAATGCCGCTTCCACGACTCAAACCTGCAAATGTCATTATATTCTCCAGATCTACTACGTATACGCTTTTAAAGGGGGTATGGATGGCAACGTGTAGCTCCAAGTTCAATTATGCCTTCTAATCTTGCGTGTGCCTTCACAGCTGGCTTGCTCTGTTCTCTGTACTATTATCTTCGACCTCGTCGCATCAGATATCCTCCTGGTCCTCCTGGATACCCAATCGTTGGCGAGCACTTTTCATTCTAACAGCGTCTCCATGTCATTTATTGTACGATAGGTAATCTCCTCGGCGTTCCACTGAAGTACCCATGGAGGAAATTTGCGTCTGTTGCTGCTGATAACGGTACGTCGAGGTAGTTCATACAATTTTCTACCGAGCTAAAGCAAAATTGTAGGCGACATTATCTATTATCACGGCCTGGGCAACTCTATTCTCGTCCTAAACAGCCAGGAGTCGATTCTGGACCTTCTGGTTCACAAAGGCAATACCTACGCTAGTCGACCCTTCTTCGTCGTTGCCACTGAGCTCATGGATCTCGTCAAGGTAACCCACTATCTGTCGACCAGTCTTTCAGATCCATGCTCACTTCTCCTAGAGTACTGCTCTCATACCTTTCTGCCGTAGCTGGCGTCTCCATCGAAAGTTTTCACGCATCGCTCTCAGCACGGATATGGTCAAACGATACGAAGGCACCCTCTCTGATATTGCCAATATTCTCACGGACTCTCTGAAGAATTATCCCGAAGAATTCGTCGATCATGTACGGCTGTAAGCAATGCGAATCTGGGTCACAATGTTATTAAGATGATGGATGTTCGTGGACAGTGCCGCTGGCCGAGTTATCATGAGCACGATCTATGGGATTGACGTTCAGTCGGCTGATGATCCTGTCGGTATCTTGCTTTTGATTCCCATGCAGTAGCGCTTACATTCATTTCAACAGTACATTTCCATTGCCGAGGCAGCAATGTCTATGATCAGTAAAGCTGTGCTACCCGGAGCGTTCCTTGTGGACCTTTTACCTGCGTGTAAGCTTTCTTCTACATTGCGCCCTCGTATCGACTAACGAATATCGCAGTAAAACATCTTCCGGAGTGGACTCCATTCACAACTTTCCACAAGGCTGGACGTGAAGGTCGTATTCTAGTCGCTGAATTGATCGAGAAGCCATTTGAGTATGTTAAACGCGGCATCGTGAGTTCTTTGTTGATGGACTGCTTCGAGGACTAAAGCTGTAATTCGTCAGGAAGACGGAAGTGCACGTCAATCCTTCACAATGGATGTTCTGACCAGCGACGATTTCAACTCAGATAGAGAGGAGAATGGCGAATTCGAAACCACCCTTAAGTGGGCATCGGCTTCGATGTACGCAGGTTTGTCTTCTCGTGGGTTCGACTCGTTGTACGCTTTCTAACACACACATAGCTGGTCAGGAAGTGGTATTTCCATTCGGTCCATCATTGGTTTACTCACTATTGACGATGGGGGACTCTAGGTCTCCTCTTCCCTTCTCAATATGATCATGGCTATGGCAACTAACCCGGAAAAACTCAAGATCGCCCAGGCGGAGCTGAAGAAAGTCGTCGGTTCTCGTACGATTACTATCGAAGATCGGGAAAATCTTCCGTATGTACACGCCATAATCAAGGAAACCTTGCGTTGGCACCCTCCTTTGCCTATGTCCATTGCGCGATCATTAATCGAGGAAGATGTCTACCGAGGTAAGTATAGACTCGTACAATTTAATAGCCGAGAATAACATACCGTCGATCACAGGCTATGTCATACCCAAGGATACAATCGTCATCCCCAATGTATGGTACGTCCTTTTGTTCCTTCATTTTGATCCTTGAACCATCACTCATTTCTCCCTAGGGCGATTGCACACGCACCGAACGAGCAATATCCGCCTGATGAGTTTTGGCCCGAACGATTCCTTGGAGACAGCACTGTGATCGACCCGGCCACTTACTGTTTTGGATTTGGAAGAAGGTGAATGGCCTCTTCGCTCTCGTCGACTTGCGCTAATGCTTTACAGAATATGCCCAGGGCGAATGCTTGCGGAGAATGCTATGTTCCTTATGACGGCGAATGTGCTAAGATCGTTCGATATCGCGCATAGCATCGACGAAAACGGTCAGGAGATCCCAATTGCGGTAGAATATTCATCAGGCCTTGTCTCGTGAGTTGTCTGGAACTCTGCTTTTAACACCAATTCATGACTTTCTAGCCTCCCGGAAACCTTCCAATGTACCATAACTCCTTCCGCCTCTATCTAGAGCACGAGCACTAGACATGTCAATGTATTCCTATATTGATATTGTCCAGGCGTCACTAAGCCGAACAATCCTGTACCCACATGAATACTTGAGCAAACCGTACCTGAGTAAGAATTCGACTCCGTTGGGATGATTGTTCGTAAGCGTCCGAAGAGCCGTTCCAAAGATACAACTGATAAATCCGCGGTCTGTCTGTTGAACCTATTCCGAGAGTCCGTGCTTACCGTCCGGTATTGCTGTGCCGAAGTTATAGATGTCCTTCTTCCTTTCTTAGTGCTCACCCCGAGTACAAGATCGGAGGTGTTTCATAGGTTCTTTAGGTAATGGATGGGTGATATCACGGCGCAGTCTTGAATACCTTACTCATCGTCTATGATGAAGCATATGCCGACGACGGCACTCTAACTTGATGTGGCACCCTCGACGAAGGCGCCATGTACAATCATGTGTCTCTCCATAATATGGAGCCGCTACTCAGGACCTTTTTGTCGCCATAGGCAAGTCATAGGGCCTTCTTCGGTCAGATCGACTCCTTAGCTCCTTAGCTCGGGTGAGCTTGATGCTCTGGGGGAAGTTGATGTTGATTAGACGTGCGACATGATAGGGCCTATTCAAAGCAACTCCAGGTATCTTGCTTGATAAGGCAAGCTAATCCTGCTTTGAGATCGAGCTCACCAACCGCGGACCTCTTCCAATGCCGTCCTCTTCATCTCTCGGGGAACAGTTCATTCTGCTGTGAGGGTCACTTCAGTGATAAAGTTCTTGAAGATTATTGACAATATCTTAGTACCGGACCTTTAGTGAGTGTCTACGCGCGATGCCACACGTTCTTCTCATCTCCCAAACTTATGGGAAGTTCATTGGGACGATATTCAACTGGGCGCTTTTCGGCGTCGCCGCACTTCAGGCGTGTATGTAGTTCCTTTGAAGATCTTCCCCTGCGAAAGCTTATCATCAAGAGTCTAGACCTATATTTCTCGAAGTTCCCTCGGGATTCTAGATGGATTCGAATATTAGGCATGTAATTTGACACATACAGTAGTTTTATCTCATGGATTTCAGTGATCACGACCCTCTTCCTTGATGTCGTACAGACTATATTTGCTACGCACTTCGTCTGGGCGGTGCTGGTCGAAGGATGGGGAGACCCCAGAATGTTCACGTTTCCTCCTTGGTCGTCAAATACATTTCCCATAATGACTGGACTAAGTACGCTTTATTTCAACATTCAGCGCAAGCGAAGACTCACAGTGGATCCAGCTGGGGCCCTTGTACAGATATTTTTTGCATGGTACGTGAAATTCTGCCACATATATTTACTTTGTGTTTGATGGAGCCTCTTAGGCGTATTTCAGCTTTGAAGAAAACTCGCCTTGCACAAGCTATCTCGATTATCCTCGTGCTTGTGAGTGTGTCGGCTTTCAAATATAACACACTCCGAAATCGATTTTTCAGGTCGCTCTGATGCAATGCGTTAGCGCCATTGTCTTTTCGATTCATGTACGTCCTGGTGTCCTTTCTTACAGGGACCTCATAACGACGTCACAGATAGTGGGCTATTGTGGGCCCAATTGAAGGCGCTAAGTTCAAATCAGCTTGCATTGTGAGCAAGTTATATCAATCGGCCTTTGATTCGTCGACAACTAATATCAGTATTATGCGTGCAGGTATGGCTTGTGGGTTCTGCGGCTTGCGATGTGATTATCGCGCTTGTGATGTGTCATATTGTCAGTACATCGAATCTTCTGCCAGCATTTGCCTCATGCCCGGATCGTTATAGCTCTACACCGCGAAGACACAATTGAATTTTGGGCACACCAATAATATGATTGATCACCTCATTGCCCAAGTCATCCAAAGTGGTTTTATCACCGCGATTGCCGCTATCGTTGAGATGGTGCTGTTTCTAGTTGATTCACAAAATTACCTACATGTCTGCTTGTGAGTTCCGGTTCAAGATGATTGTCTGGTGTGGTACTTAACTCCAAGAATCATAGGGCATTATTCCTCGGGAAACTGTGTGTTGCGCATGCTTTTTTGAGTCGACAAGATGTTGACTAAGATTCAGGTATTCCAATGTACTTTTGGCTAACCTCAACCGCAGACGAAAGAACGATACAACACTTCCAGAAGCATATCGGCATAGATCCTTTGTCGCCTCCCGGCCGGACTCTGAGATTTCCGGTGTTGTGAGCTAAAAGCATTGTACGTCGAAACAAAGCTTACAACGTGTGCTTTCCCAGCATATCGAGACGTACCAGCATATCCATTCAGACTTTGAGATGAAACAAGGGAAGTCGCTCCCTGAGAAGTGGCAGACGAAGGATGTTGAGGCTCTTAGTGAAATCGCCACGCACATGCGGAATCCAGACCAAGGATAGGCACTGATAGTATGAAGTTTACTTATCTTTCGTCGGTCCCAATCTTTGCGGATCTCTGTACTATTTTAATGATGTCAATAATGAGAGTTGTAGAACGAAGCATGGAGCGAACTAATTGCACTTGGATTGAGGGCTCGGAGATCGTAATAGATGTACGCTAACAGTACCACCGAGCCAGAATGCTATTGAGAGACCAATCGACTGTCAAGTGGAAATTAGAAAGCTTTGGGGTAAACGTCAGAAGTCAGGCATGGAGAAAAATGACATGCATTTACGCATAACGATAAACAATGGGGGGCGTTAGAGACAAAGACTATCTAGACGAGGCTCTGCCTGGGGCTTTTTTATCGCGTGCGTGTGGTGTGATCATGACTTGACTGAGAAGAATAAAGGCTGTATGGGCAAAGGAAGAATAAATTTGGCCCGTAGGCGTACCTCAAGTCGGGCATTTGAACGTTGGAGCCTTGGTACAAGCTTGGGTCCATTGGGCCCTTAAGGATACAGGTTAACCACTATTTATATGAATGACGTACTTACTATTTATCCATTTTTTCAATGTACCCCTTCCTCAAACCAGAGCACTAGGTCAGCGGGTTGACAATGAGAAAGTGAGTCAGCATTGGAGCGAGGGAAGGAGAGGACTCCAAACTGGATCGAAAACTAATGATTGAGGGGAAAATGCGAAGTGGAATATAAGGAAAACTCGGAGGTACTTACCTGCCGGTCTGCATGACAAGTTGACGTTGATCAGACGTGTAACACGATATAGCTGATTCAAAGCAACTCCAGGTATCTTATCTTGATAGGTCAGGCTAATTCTGCTTCGAAATGCAAACCGTGGATCTCTACTCATGTCATCCTCTGCATCGCTCGGGGAAAACACCATTCTGCCGTGAGGTTCACTTTCAGGACGAAGTTTACTGACACAGTACTATTATCGTATCGGACCTTTAGTGAGTATCTTCACATGATTACACACGTTCTTCTCATTGATACGACTGGAATTGTACAGATCAATAAATGTCATAAAAACTATCGACACCTTGTATTCTTCGCCCGGGCGATTACTTAATCGCCCGGTCCAGATTCGTCCGCTTCCCCTGCGT